>PVJO010017071.1:0-40178 GCA_004026905.1 Hystrix cristata | reverse complement strand
AAAAAAAAATAAAATAGACAGAGCAGATTTTTTTGGTACTCTCCTGTTTCATTTTGAGGACAGTTACAGAACTGGCTTTTCCTTTTAGGATGTTGAGTTACACTGTGACATCCACCATTTTGGATGTGGTCGTCTGGTTCTCCTTGTCAGGAGGGGGCCTTTTGAGACACTGATGTGTGTGCCTGCATGTATATGTGTGCACGGACACATGTGAAGACATGGACATGTCACAGCTCCCTGCTACTCTCCTGGGCTGATATGGCTGAAACACCCCTTTGGGGATCCCAGGGCTCAGGGATGCTTGGCAGAAGTGCCCCTTTGGAGCAGTATTTCACAAATAGGGCTACTTCTCCCTAGAAGAGGATGGATGTTATGATTTGGGGCTTTGTTACCAGGTGGACCAATAATGACTTCCAACTTTTGTAGTATTGTGTGGGAGATGAGCGAGAAATAGGACGAGGAGGGGGAGACTCTTGGATGGAAATTTTAAGGTGATACAGTCAAGTAACGATCCTGCACTTGTACAACTCTGAGAGTGAGTGCCTCCTTAAATCTACACTCAGGTGTTTCACCTTTCTTACTCTAGTCTGGCCCTGTGTGATCTTGGACAAGTCATTCACCTCTTTGAGTGTGTGTCTCATCCGGAAAACAGGGATGAAGGAAGGCTATCGTGGGATAGACAAAAGCTTAAATTAATAAGTGTTTATAAATTTCTTGGCCCACTGCCAGGAAGTGTAATCAATAGATAGTAGATATGATTAATCCTAATTAATCCATTGCTAAAATCTTGTTTAATCTCCTTTGTCCTCAGGAGGAAAATGAACAATTAGTATTTAGAATTGACTTCACGTAGGAGATCTTTTCTTTCGAAGTATATCTTTTGGGGAAAGAGTTTAATTTAAATCTAGCACAAATTTCAATTTCTCACAGTTAAAATATAAAATGTTGACCAGAAAGATCAGAAATGAAAGCTGGGGGTATATTTCTATGCGGGCAGAGCCTGAGGCCGCCTTGGGACCGAGCATTTCACTTCTAGAAGACCAGGAGACAGCCTGTCTCACCAGGAGGATGAAGCTGGGTGGGGCCATGAGGCATCCCCCGCTCCAATCCACCCTGCCCCATCCCTGTGATCACTCACCTAGCACCCACTCACGACAGCTTAAATTTCTGTCCTGAACTTTTTCCTGCATTTCCCCCCTCCTGTGTGTTTTTTGTTTTTTTCTTTTTTCTTTTTTGTGATGGGAAGCTGACCAAGGCATTCATGGTAGAGATGAGGAGGGAAGTCTGTTAGAATACTGCTGTGGTAAGATGAGAAGGTCTGAGGGGCTCAATTCTCCCAATTGATATTCTTGCCATGTTGCTCTGAAGAAAAAAAGTCTTATGAGTTTTTAAACTCTCGATTTTTTTGCACAGTTAACTAGATAAAGACCAGGGACTACTTGTTTTACTAGACAAAACCCTCTTTTTTGGGGAATCAAATCAGGTTGCTAAGGGACATGGATGGTCACTGAATTATATTCTTAACCTTTAGTTCTATCTAAATGTCCTTTGACTATCAATGGAGGGATTTTCTGTCTCAGTTTCTTAATCTATAGAACGGGAGATTGGGTCACCATTTTTGTAAGATGAACCAATTCTGAGGCATGTGTGTGCATATACGTGAGGGCTGCTCTCTAGACTTGGTTGTGATGGTGACTCTATATTATTGTTCGATTTATGAGCTATGTATTCAGTTCTAGGCTGTTATGATTTAAATCTAAAACATCCCCCCAAAGTCTCATGTATTCAGAGGAGACTGAATCACGGGCACTCTGTACTCCTCAGTGGATGAATCCAGTGATGAGCTATAGATGAGTATGCTGTTAGAAGGTGGGGCCTAATGGCAGGTGGGTAACTGGGGGCTGACTAGAAGTGGTATTCTTGTTCTTGGATGTTCCCTTCTCTATCTGCCCTTCTATCATGCTTTTTCTGTCTCGGAGCCAGCAGACTATGAACTGACTCCTCTCGAAACTGTGAGCCAAAAATAAAGCTCTCCTCCTGTAAGTTACGGGTGTTGGGTGTTTTGTCCCAGTGACACGAAAGCTGTCTCATAAAAGGTATTCTTCGTTCAGGGAGAGTCAGTATAACTTCCCGTCTGTCACGTTCTGTTTTCATGGTGCACATTTCTAATCAGCCACTGCGGTTTTCTGCTGAGTCTGATTCTTGCTTTCTGAAGCCCCAGACAGCCTCGACCAACAGAGTTCTTTTGTAGGCTTGAATTTGTTTACTATATGGACTGTACTGGATGCTAAAAGAGGAAGGAGGAAATTTCTTTGCTGTGGAAAAACTTAGACACTTAGCAGATCATCCGATGTGAAATGACTTAGGTCCTATGCAAGGAGCACATAATGGGTATGTGAAGACTTGAGAAATTGTGGGCACAGACTGAGATCCCTAAGAAAAGTCAGAGAAAGCCCATCTGACCTGGAGGATGCCGTGTGGAAGGCTGTCAGACCCAAATCTTTCAGGTTGTACTGGAGTTGGAAGAAAGAGTGGCAGGTGGAGAGAGAAGAAGCGGAGTAACCAGTGGTGGGCATGAGTACAGGGGGCTGGCAATAGCCATTTATTACTAAGATAAAAAATAAATGTTAGGTAACTTAAAAATATGTATGTTAGATAGACCTGTTTCGAATAAATGTTAGTATATGAGAAGAGTATGCTAGATTTATGTGCTTTAAATACTTTTGTATTTAAAGTCTCCATACCAATTTATTCTCATACTTTAAGAGCCTCTGGTCAATGATACAGATATAATTTTTCAGCTGGGCATCTGGGGCAGAATTATAGGATGCGAAAGACGTGGGTCTTAAATTACAATTGCAAGAGAACTAGGAAGATGTAAAATGTGGCTTATGAGAATCAACCTCTGTCCAGGGCAATTGACACATGTCATTTAACTGACTGGTTCATTTATTAGATATTTGGTTGCGTGATATGTGCTAGATGCGGGGACCTGAAGGAGGATAGGTGGAGGCCTCTCTCTGACACCATCTCAGTGTAGCAGGGCAGATAGACTTATCACCCTTGCCTGCCTCTGGGATGTCAGAAAAGTGAAGGGTGTGTTATAGGAACATTGCCTCCTCTCACACTCCCGCCAGGTCAGTGGAGGAAATATTTCTATCTCCATTTGCAGATGAGAAACTGAGGCCTAAAGAGTTGGGAAGTATCCAAGCCCACATGCTAAACAGTCACATCTGGGAACTAACCCTCCACTTGCAGCCCTTTCCTGGAGTGGACCTATTAACTCTAGGAAAGGGCTTGGATCCAGGCCTGGCTTCTTTGTTAGCAACCCCAGGGAACTGGAATGGACCACTACACCTCCATGGTTTCAGTTTCCTCTTTAGTAAGCAAAAAAGCTGGGGGTGATAGTACCCAAGCTTCCTTTGCTTTCTAATAGGGGATGGACTTGCCCATGCTCATCAGATTTGACCCCAATTTAGCACTGCTCCTGGGGAGATAAAATGGGTTGGTGCTCATATTTTACAGACACTTTCTCTCTGCCCAAACACCTGATAGGTCCGTCTCACGATGGAAAGGTGGCTACCCTGGATGAGGAGTTCGACTTGGATGCACTCATTTTTTCTGATCCTACTGTATTAATATGTAAACTGGAACTACAAAGACCTGCTTGGGAAGCAGAAGATAGTTAATTTCCACTGTTTATTAGTAATAGCTTTATAAACTTACGTTTCTCTTTTCTGCATTCCGTCCCTTTTGGGGCAGGGGATTTGCCCTAATTGAGGGTTTTTGTTTTAGGTTGTAGCATCTCCGAGATTTGAGAAATGGAACTTTTTTTTAAATGAAAGAACAGAATATGTCACAGGTGGATGAGGCCAAATGATTCAGCCTTTTCTCACAGGATTCAGGTTTTAATTGGGCTGTACTTGAATTGTAATAAGGTGTCAGGAAATATTTCGCAGGTAAATGTGACAAACTTAATTTAGCATCTTGGTTTATAGAAAGTTTAAGTCAGATCCCTGAAGCAGTGTGGCTACGTCTGTGGGTTAGCAGAAAGATGAACTTGTGCGAAGCTCTGTCTGGAGGCAGTGCCCCCCGGCAGGAACTTGGAACTAGTGCAGTTCACTGCCCTAACCGAGAATTGCAACAAGCTGCTTATTGGGACCATTTGAAAAAAGACTATATAATCATTTTCTCATCTCTCTGGTACATATTTCTACACATAACACTGGGGACGGACAAATGAAAACTGTTTTATGGTTCATAAGGAATCAACTCCATGAAATACGAGTTGCAGACTGAGCAGGCCTACACATATCTGAATCCCTGCAGAATCTTAAAAAATAAGCACAAGCTCCCACAGTGAGATCAGAGGCCTCTCATCTACCCTATTTTATTTTCCTTCTTTTCTGGGTCCATAGAAGACAAAGACAACCAAAGAAAATTGAGCCTCTTCAACATTTGCTACATGTATTCTTTCTCTCTGATTCAAACACAGTATTGAAAGTGACCCTCTCCTGTTTGGGTCAGGCCAGAATAAAGATGCCCACTCATTTTATAGGGAAAGTAGGAGGCCGTGAATGGCAGTGTGGTGCTGTGCGGAGAATAAGAATGGCTTTGGAGTGGTGCCTGGCCTCAAGGTTTGGCTTCTGCACCTACTTGTGGTGGTAACTTCTGCATGCTACTGCATGTCTTGTTGCCTTCCTATGCACATGTGCAGAATGAGGAGGATAAAAATTGGTTGGTAAGTTCATTGTGAGCATGAAATGGTATCATGAGTTGTGTGATCCTGAGTATATCTTCCTGTTGTTCCAACCCAGAAAGCTTGGCGGGTTGTTTACACTAAAAACATGGTGACAAGAGGGACAAGCAGCAGAAATTCAGGGAAACAGACACAGTAGGATTATGTTCCCTGTCCTCTTGTGATTAGAGAGGACCTGGCGGGGTGGTGAGTGGAAGGGAGGTCTAGCACTTCAGGGGTACAGTGTACGACAGCCCTGTAAGACTGTCCTGAGCTCCCTTCCTTCCATCGGGCTCCTCCAGGAAGGTGGTGACTCTGGTGGCCTGGTCCCCAGAGATGCCTGTGATGACCTTGATGGATATGCAGTGTGAACAAAAAATGTATTCCGCATCTTTAAACCACTGGTACCTTCATGTTGATTGTTATCATGGCAGAATGTACCTTATCCGATGGAGGTAGTTCATCTTCAGATTACTGAATTCCTCCTTTTTTTTTTTTTAAATTTCTCCTTCTTGAAATTCATGTTTTCATGGTAGTATCATTTTCACCATCTTTCATGTTTCTTTTCAGAAGTTCTGTATTTAATATTTGGAACAGTAGAGTGTCTGGTTTTCCAGTGACATGACCAAAAGGATTCTTTTTCAACTGGAACCTCTCTTGAAATATTGATTTAAGCAACTTTGAATTTTTAGCACTAGTACAAGAGAGGCTATTCAAGTTTCTCCGAAAAGGCATTTCATTCAACTTCACCTATTAATTGGTGTGAATTTGCCTTTGAACTGCAGATTTGGTAACAGTCATTCTCTGGTGTTCTTTAAGGCTCTCAAACTTTGCTTGGCTAAAGCATTATTGACTTTCCCGAACTCTACCCTACCGGTTCCGCACCTGCACTCTGCTGTGGTGCAAACCATGTCTCAGTCCCTTACCCTGGCCAAGAAGGGTACGCCTGCTCTTTCGCTCCCGTTTTCTCTGTCTTTGCCTTGTGCAGTTGGATCCAGCCACACTGACTGTAGTTCTGACTCTTAAACACAGACATCTCTTTTCAGTTGCAGACATCTGTACTTTCTGCCCCTCCATTTTGCTCCCAGCACTTTTTAGATCTGCTTGTTGTCGTTAAGGTGTCTCCTGGGCAGGTTTCCTTGATATCATTAGCAAGCTCATTGCCTCTTCCTCATCCCGAGGGCCCCTTCTCTACCGCCTCCTGTTGTAAGGCATCTTCTTCATAGCGTCAGCACTCATCAGTGCTAAGATGGGGATTTTCCTGTATCTGTGTGTGCTCAGTTTCTGCTTTTCATCTTCCCTTAGGGCACAAGTTCACTCCGGATGGGAACTTGCTGTCGGTTTCACTTGTGTGTCCCCAAGGCCTGGAAAAGTGCTTTCTTAGAACACAGAAGGACTTTGTAAATTTGGCGACAGAGGCTCAGGGAGCTACGGGAATGGAACCAGACCGAAATTGTGTAGATCTATGTTCCTACCCGTCATGAGCTCTTTGATGGCAAGGGCTGTCTGTTGTTGGGAATATCATAAGTGCTTCTTGATTTCCATCAGCAACCTTCATTGCTAAGGGTTGGGCAAAGAAAGATCCTCACTTATCTCACAGACTCTCAACATTGAATCACAGTGTGCATTTCAGATGCCCAGCACCACGATAAACACTCTATGTGAATCACTGCATTCTACCTCATGGTTGTCCTTGGGATTGTTTTCTTAGGTTTCCTGGCTTTTTCTCCTCTGAGAGGTTGAGATCACCATACTTTCTGATCCTTCGATGGGGTAGCGTTTTGTGTCTAGTTCTGGCCACGTGTGATTAGCTAATGTGGTGTGTGTGACTCTGGGGCAGGGTGTCTGGGAGGCCATTCAGAGCCCAAATTCCCTAAGACATGGCCCCAGGAATGCATGAGAACGAGGATAGGTTCCTAATGATATAAGCAAAGTTCCCCTTGTGACTCATGTGTCATTAGGAAATACCCTTTGCTATTCCAAGATATGGAGATTTGGGGACTGTTCTTTACTGCAGTGTAATGTAGCATATTATGACAGATTTTACATATGAAGTCCTTCATGCTCAGACAGGTGACTTGCCCAGAGTCACTTTGATAGGAAGTAGGACACCAGGCAAAAACTATTTTTACTCTTTAAAGAGATACTTGTATTTTAATGGAGACATAATTTAGATGATACAGACTTTACTAATTTTTTTTTGAGAAATGTCATATATCTTTAGTTTTTCTAAATCAGTCTTGATCTGCTCCCCCAGACCCCACCTTCTGTACTGGTGGGAAGTTATGCTTCACCCGGCATTGTTGGGTCTCTGCTTCCTCTTCAGTAGCACTCTGGGTGTCACCTCTGGAGGACACAGTCTTGGGAAACACTGTAGACCTTGTGGCTACCCCTAAGGAGCCACAGGTCTGGGCACCCCAGAGACATTACTGATTCAGCACCGCACTTCAGTGCAGGGGTCAGCTCAGGCCTGTGTCTAGACACCTGCATTCCTTAAAGGCCCTGCTGCCTAGCCTGGGACTGGGAAGGAGGAGGCCTTACATTCTTATTACTCTGTAGATCCCCAAGCTCCTCTCAGTCCCATATATTTATCGAGTGCCGGCTATAAGCTGAGCCCCAACTTTGTGCTGAGGATTGAAAAGAAAACTCCAGAAACTCGGGATGCACATTGGTAGGGATTCAGGGAGATGAATTTGCCCACAGGCAGGACAAGGCAGCCAGGGGAGTAAGTGGAAGAAGAGACTCCCAGGCAGAGGGGTGGATGTGCAGATGCTGAGAAGCTGAAACAGAAGCCGGCTTGCACTGAGACTAAGGTGAGAGGTGCTCAAACCCCACAGGCAGGTCAAACCCCACACGTTCTTGGCGTGACTTGGAAGCCACAGGAGGGTTCCAGACCTCGGAGTGCTGTGATCTGATTTCCACTTAAAGATGTGTGGAGGTATAGAGACTCAGAGTCAAGTGAGGCAGTCTACTTAGAGGAGACTTCAGTCATTTCTTTACGTATTATTTCCCTACTCCGCCCCACAGTTTAGTCACCATCACACCTCTTTCGAAGGAGCTCCGGTGAGTCCTAACCACAGGGAAAGCTGTCTGGCCTGTCTGCAGTGGAGAGGACATCAGCACCAGCGAGGACTTTCTGAGTTGGGTCCAACTGTGAGGTGGGGGGATGTAGAGGCATGGGGACCTCGGGGAGAGAAGGAAAGTGCAGAGACCGAAACACAAACAGTGCTCTTTCCTTCTGAATATTTAGAAATATGCAGCAGCAGCAACAAACCAACAAACACTAACCATCTCACTAGCGCTCCATCCCTGCGCACTCCACTGAGGTTTTGTGATAACAAGCCTAATGGTAGCACAGTGGAACCTTCAGGGCAGGAGGGCGAGGCCAAGAGAAAAAAACATGGTGTGTGAATGTGTATGTGAGTGTGTGTGTGTGAGAGAGTGTGAGCCAGTGTGAGCGAATGTGTGTGCGAGTGAGTGTGTGTGTGTAGTATCCTGTAGCAGTTAAGGTAAAATTCTGACAGAGGAGGCAGAGACAATTGAGACATTTCAGAGAGTTTTGCCAGATAAAATACAGAAAGTCCAGTGAAATTTACATTTCAGATAAACAGTGAATAGCTTTTCAATGAGAATATGCCTCAAAAATTTCATGGGATGTACACTAAAATTATTCACTGTTTCCTGAAATCCAGACTTGCATTTTCGTTTGCTAAATATGCAACTTTAATCTCAGACGATTTCTGAATGCCAGCTATGGTTGCAAACCACAGCCTAGTCCTTCATAAATGTGTATCCTCTAAATTAGGAGATGGGGCTGAGGAGATGGTACTCTTTGGTCAGGGAATCATGTGGCAGTAGATTGGCTTCTTTTGTGACAGGAGAAGGGAGTCACATGCCTAATGCATAAAATGTACCTCAGAGTTGTTGGATTCCTCCTTCCTTCCCTTCCATCGAGGGAAAAGATAGATTCATTAAGTACTAGGGCTAATATCAATCACGATTGGTTTACCTGTCTGTTCACTGTATTTTCAGTTTAATTTGATGGTTGGGGATGCAGTTGTTTCATAGGCTCTCAGATAGTGTATAATAACCTCCGACGACGTATAATAAATTAAATGTTATCATAAACCTTGTTGACATCAATGGGAAATTTCAGATTCAAAAGAATCCAACTCTAGAAAACGAGACTTGAGCAGAGTGCCTCTCGCTGTCACCGCAGGCAGGGGCTTTCGTGGCTATTTGTTGCCAGTGGGTGGAGACAGCCCTGTTGTGGTCACTGTCATCTGCCTTCTAGGAAGGCCATCCATAATGTACTTTTTCAGATGTTTCCTGCGTGGAACATTTATCCTTTTAATAGCTGACCTACAACACACATGGGTGATGACTCTCATCTGTAATATGTTCTCGCTTCATGGACTTTTCTTTGCTCCAGTGGAAACTATTTTAATGGACTTGCCATGAACTCTTGAAAATGCTCAGTTGAAAGGAGAATCTCTGAGGTGCCTGTTTCCCTGAATTTTCCATATATGAGGAAATTGGATTTTGCGCATCTTCCAGTTTACTCAACTTTGGATGGGTAAATATGGGTTGAATGGCGTCCAGGTACGAGCCCCCTGGGCTTGGGTGAGAGAATGGGGTGGAGAAAACACAGCATCTCTCTTTCACAGGTCACAGCTCAAATTCAGATTTCAAAGACATTTCCCTCCCCTAGCTGGCTACAGGATGTCAACACTAATCCAGACCCTAATCAAATCATGCAATTCCTAATACTCAACCAGGATTTAGAGTCTCACTGACATCAGTTTTTCATGCTCGTACTAATACTGACATTGGTGTGAGAGTGATAGTGATCCTGACAGTGACTGCAGTAGCGATGTCCATTCCCATGCTAAGTGTTATTCCAGTTCTCCAGAGAAGCAGAACCAATGAGATATGTGGATACGGGGAAGGAGATTTATTCTAAGGGACTGGCTTGGGCCATTATGAAACTAGAAAATCTAAAATCTTAATTCCCTTATTAGCAGGAGGCCAATCTTTTGTGCTGTTCTGGCCTTCAATAGGCTGATTGGGCGAGGCCCACCCACATCATAGACGCAACCCGCTTTCCCAGGCTGGTGATTTAGGTGTTAATTTCATCCAAAAATGCCCTGTCAGATGACCCAGCCAACCATCGCACACTGTTACTCATGATAATGTATAAATGCAGTGGTAACTCGGCTCACGAACTTAATTTGTTTCACGATTCTGGGGAAGAGGATCACAGTTGTGTTAGTCCCTGAATGGAAGGGAATGGAAGTAAAATTTTGCCGCGTGCTTCTGTTTGCAAACTGAATTGTTGGTTTTCTGTTTGCAAACTGAATTGTTGGTGAACACAACGTGAACGGAGGTGATTGCTGTAGTGCATTAGTATTGTAACAGTCAGTGAAGCACCATCAGTAAGAGACGTGTGCACATATGTTGAGGGAGGGAGAGGGAGGGAGAGGGGGAGAGGGAGGAAGGAAGGGAGGGAAGGAGAGAGCGGGAGAGAGAGAGAGAGAGAGAGAGAGAGAGAGAGGGAGAGGGAGAGAGAGAGAGGAGATTTATTGCAAAGAAAAGAATTGACTTATGACCCTGTGTGATCTTCCAGCCACGTCCAGAATCCACGGGGCAGGACATGCTGGGGCTCTCAGGCAGTAGTGGACACTGTGGTCTGCTGGTGGAATTTCTTCTCCTGGGAAATCTCAGTTCTGCCCTGGAGACCTTGCAACTGACTAAGTCGTACTCACCCAAACTCTGAGCGCTTAGAAAAGCCACTGATTATCAAGGTGAGGCACATCTCCAAAAGAGCTCCCCAGCAACATCTGGATACATTGATTGACTCTTGGGTACCATAGCCTTGGCGTGTTGATACATGAAATGAGCCATCACAAATAAAGCCATAATCACGGTCATTGGCACAAACATGCTGGTCATTTCTGGTAAGGAAGGTAGTTATACACTAATCTTCATTTTAAGAAACTTGTGATATAGTTGAAAAGATACAGATAGACTCATGTATTTATCTGACTGAGCAAGGTATAACCCAACATCATGTATTTACTGGAACTTATATTGACTGTTCACTGTGCTGAGAGCTTTACATATATTTTTATATTTATTTTTCATATGACTCGATGTGATAAATATTACTATTTGTATTTTGTGGTACAGGATGTTTGTGTTATTTGCTCAGAGTCCTGAGGTTAACAAGTCCCGGAGCTGGGATGAATCAGCAGTCTTAGCTAGACAGAAGGAAAGAAGTAAGCAGGTCACACACATCCTCAGAGATGTACCAGGGCACCAACAAAAGCTCATAGCTGGGGCAGGACTTGGGCAGGGAGAACTGAAAATCAGCGCTGAGAGCAGGGAGGGGGCAAAGACCTGGAGAGGAGACATGTGGCTCCAGTGGCACTGTACCCCGTCATGAGAGAAGAGATGGGCTTCCAGGGACACAGCAGAGTCAGTCCCATTTTTCTTTGGAGCAGTATACTCAGGGAAACCGCCACAGGGGCTGAATTTGGAGTCTGGGTTAACAATGAGGCCGTGAAACCACCTCTAGAGCCCCGAGTCCAGGAGCCTGAAGCCATGGGAGTCAGATACGTAGCTAATCAAGGTGATGGTAGCAGCGGGGAGAGAAGGAGGAGGAGATGTGGAAGAAGCACCACGGAGAGTTCTGAGAAGGTCCCTTCCACACAGCCTGTAGTTTCTGTGGCTCCTTTGTAAGAGAGCGAGCTTGTATGACCCGCTCATGTAACTTTTCAGGACACATTCTCATTGTTTTCCTAAGTCCCTAAGCCATAAGAAAATCACAGAAAAATGGAGGGTTTGAATATCTGAAAGCTTCTAGTCCAATCTGGCCAAGGCAGATTTTTGGGTGCAAAATTTATAAAATGCCTTGGAAGTATTTTCCGTGGCACATTTGGTGATTTCACTCAGCTTAAATGGTCTATTTTGGTTTTGAGTTCATAAAGCCCCTCTCTCTCCCCCTTATTCCCCTGTTCAGGTCCGCATCCAGATAAAACAGCTAACTCAAATACGGTGTAAAAATACAAGTCCTTTTTAGCCTGGCCTTTCACTTGTGCCCCAAAGTGTGCCTGGGCATTGAAAGTGAAAAGAGGCGGGTCTGGGGGAGGGTGTTTTTCCAGCCTGGTTTGGGAGAGTGGGCCCTCTCTAGAGCTTGTAGTGGGAGTAGACACACCGTGGCCGCTGTGGAAGTCATTCGGGATGATGCCTGCATGCCGTGGTTGGTGGAGCACTGGCAGGCTTGCCAAAATCAGCAGCTGGAATAGGGAGAGTAAATCAAGTTAAGAGGGAGTGGGACAAGATTTTGGAAAAGGAAAGAATACATGGGTCAAACCATTAACCAGACCAGCAGGGTTAAAATGATGAGATATAAATTGACTGGTATTTCCTGGGTTTAGAAAAGGAAGCCTGGGTGGGTTTATATCTCGACGCTCTGGGCACCTCCATCCCTAATGCCTGCCTGCCCAGCGGGCCTCAGGTGTGGGGCATTTAGAGCAGGATGGGGCACAAGCCAGAGACTTCCGAGTTTTGCAGCTATAGATACATTTATCCAGCCTGTCATCCTTGGTTAGTCCTGGAGAACCCATAATGCAATGCTCTTCATACGGGCTGCACCACAGAATGCACAGGGCTCCCCAGCCTCTCCTCGCTGCTACTTTAAAATCTTTCTGCCCAAAATCTGTGGAACATGGCCACACCTCTGTGGAGTCTGCGACAGTCAGAGATGATGGTGATGTGGGACACTGTGTAAAGGGACTTGTGGCTCCAGGAAGACACAGCAGTTGGCTTGGTCCCCAGTGTATCCTTGTCTCTTACTGGCAGGGGCTCATCATCCTGACTGTGCTGTCTGGCAGGGCAACCCAACGCTTTTGTATTCATTTGTGGTTTACTTTTAAAAATCTCCAGCTCTATTAGTCCACTTTCCTGTTGCTGGGACAGCATACCTGACAACCACAATTTAAAGGAGGAAAGGTTTAGTTTGGTGCCTGGTTTCAAGGGATTCAGTCCATGGTAGACTTGCTCTACGGTAGGAACATAGTGATGGAAGGGCACAGTGAAGGAAAGCTGCTCAGTCCGTGGTGGCCAGGAAGCAGAGCACAGGGGAAGGGGTGTGGGACCAGACGTAGTCCCCATGGTCATGCCTTTGTGACCACCCAGACACTCCCAGAAGTGTGGTTTACTAACCCCTTGGTCTTCATCCAGTCAAGTTGACAATCACAATTAATTGTCACATCAACCATCTTGTGAGAGAAGTAGTAGTTGTCATTTGTTCCATTAGACAAGTGAGAAAATTGAGGCTCAGAAAGCTGAAGTCTCTTGCCCATGGCCATACAAGCAGTACACAGCAGAGGCAGAAGGATGAGGTTGACACAGTTAAGTCCATTTTACAGAGAAACAGCGGCTCAGAAAAGCCACCAGAATAATGTAAGAACAAACGGCAGAGGGAATGTCAGAGTTAGGATCTAAACACAGGCCTCTTTGACTCTGCAGTGTCACTGAGCGCCACCTGCTCTGGAATCCTGTCCAGTCCACTGATGCCCCTGGAAGACACCTGGGGAGGATTCAGAAAGGGGACAGAGGATTTCTGCCTCCTTACTCAATACTCTCCTCTCCATGGAACTGCTCTAGGCTCCACTTCCTCCTCCTCTTCCTTTTCCTTCTCCTCTTTCTCTTCCTCCTCCTCCTTTTTCTCCTCTTTTGCCTTCTCTTCCTCTTCCTTCTACTTTGCAGTACTGGTGATCGAACCCAGGGCCTTCACACTAAACTATATCCCCAACATTTCTCCCCCACTTCTTTCTTTCCTCTTCTCTTCTTTCTCTCTCTCTCTCTCTCTCTTTCTTTCTTTCTTTCTTTCTTTCTTTCTTTCTTTCTTCCTTCCTTCCTTCCTTCCTTCCTTCCTTCTTTCCTTCCTTCCTTCCTTCCTTCTTTTCTTTCTTTCTCTCTTTCTCTCTTTCTCTCTCGCTCTTCCTTCCTTCCTTCTTCCCTTTCTCTCTCTCTCTCTCTCTCCTTTCTGTCTTTCTTTCTTTCATTTTAATACAGGGTTTCGCTAAGTCACTAACTTTCCCAAGTTGGGCTCGAAGCTGCCTCAGTCTCTCAGAGTGTGAGGATTGCAGGTATACACCACCACACTGACTTAAGAGTGAGTTTTTTAAACGACAAGCTAGATCAAACCATTTCACTTCCTGCTTCAAATATTCTAAATGTTTTCCACTGTACTTAGAAAAAAGACAAGCTCCTCACCATGATGTGTAGGGCCATTCATAATTTTCTCCCGCCCTGTGCCTCTGTCATTGCCTAAGTAAGCTCCAGTCACATAGCTTTTACTTCTGTTGTTCTTGTACTCCAAGATCGTTCCTGCTTCATAGACTTAGCCTCATCCTTGCCCTTGCCTGGAAGACTTTTCCCTGAAATGTCCTGGAGCTGGCTCTTTATTCTAGTCTCAACTCTTATGTAGGCTCCTCTTGAAAGTGTTTCTTGGCATCCTACTCAAAGGTGCCACCCCATCTTTTTTGTACCTCTATTTTAATTCTCTGGTATTGTGTATCACCCTCTAGTACCATTTGTGATTTACTTTCTTTTCTTCCCATTATAATACAATTTCAGAAAACCAGGAGCTGAGTCTTTGCTGCTGTGTTCTCAAAACTTAAAGCAGTGCTTGCAACTCAGTGTGGCAGTGCATACCTGTAATCCCAGTGCTCTGGGAGGCTGAGCTAAGAGGATCACAAGTTAAAGCCCAGCCCAGGCACCTTAGCAACCTTAGTAAGACTACATCTCAAAATAAAAAAAAATTAAAAGGGCTGGGGATTTAACTCATGGGAAGGCTCTGGGTACAATCCCCAGTACCAACCAACCAACCGACAAACAAACAAACAAAGCAGTGCTTTCATGGAGTAGGGACTCAGTGAACATTTGTAGAACAAACAAGATGGTTGCATAAGGTCCCGGGTTAGAGAGATTAAAGTTTTCAAGTAACAGGTGTGATCAAAACACATGGTGGGTGTACGTTAAAATTTTAAGAAGTTCATTACAATAAAAGACACATCACCACTAATCTTCCTCACCCCCCACCCCGCCCCAAGCACACTTGTCCCACCCTTCCTGCCGCTTTCTGAAGCAGTTCTGAAGTACCCTTTTGTGAATGTCTTTCATAGTGCTTTCTTGGCTGCCTTGATGTCTTGAATTAATTCAAGATGTTCACCTTTCATGGTCATTTTGACTTTGGGGAAGAGCCGGAAGTTGTGTGCACCAGAATCAGTGAATAAGGTGGAAGAGGACACACTGCCATCTTATTACAAGCCTGCTGGTCCATTAGATGATGCTTGGCAGAACATTCACGGTTTTGTTTTAATCACATCTCATAAAAACACTCACAAAAGAGGACTTCCCGAATTACTTCAGAAAGTGTGTTTGAAGTGAGGGAGAATATTTTGAAAGTGTTTATGGTAATGAATCTTTTTCTGTAATAAATTTTTAAAAATTTAAACTCACTGCATTTTGGAGCACCACTTGTATTAATTAATATTACCAGATGTATAAGGGCCTATGTGATTTCTGACTCCCCAATTCTAACCACTGTTTCAGCAGTTGGACTTTATCTTCACTGGTACATGTGCTAAGGGGTTTTTGTCCACATTTCAAGAGACAGAGATCAGAACGCAGTCATTTGACATAGTTCTTTGACTGGCCAATACTGTAAAAGACTTCTGCGGATGATAAAATTGGAATGGTGACGTCTATCATTCCGCTTCTGCAGAAAGTTAAAGTCTTGACTCTTGGTGCCTTTTGTAAATTTGCATCGAAAACTCCTGGTCCTGTCTGTTAGAGTCTTGGAGAAAATGTTTGATACCCATTCTCTATGAAACCTTTTGAATTAATATAAGTCATTTCAGAATTTTATTAAGTGAAGTTGAGTATAGTGAAAAAATACAAACTTGTCTACAGTCACATTTACCAGAGATAAAGACTGTTAAAATACTGGTGTTTATACCTATTGTATTTTGGATGTGCAGTACAAAAATCCAGACATTTTATTGGTCCACCTAGAATTTTTCACCAATTTTGGATGAGGATATGTACAAAGTGATCTGTTGGTAAAGCAGGGTCCGTGAAGAGAGATTGGAAAAGAGTAGGCATCTTCCTCAGTTTCCTGTCACTGGGACACAATGCTGGATGCCCACAATGTAAAAAAGGAGTTTACTTTGGCTTGTGTTTTCAGTCTAGCGTCGGTTGGCTCCAGGGGAGGGAGCTGGTGGAGCAAATCTGCTCAAGTCGTGGCTACCAGAATGCAGAGAGAGAAGCAGGGACCCAGGAAGGGAGATGCGTCCCTTCAGCTCACACCTGCCATGTACTGAATCTGCAGGCCGGACCCTGCCAAGCCAGCTGTAACTTCCCCATAATCACCTTCTAAACACTGCAGATCTAAGCCATAAACGTGAGATCTGATCAGACTGGCTGGGCTCCTGTAGGGCCCTGTGAGCCACGGAGACAAGGCTGGCACAGTGGGAAGATGCTGGAGAATGTAAGGAAATGGGGTACCATGGTGCGGTTAATGTTTTGGGAAGTGCACGTATATGCTTTCATACTGGAGGCGAGAGGCAGTAGGAGGGCACCACACTGGTCTTGGCAAGAGAGGAGGAAGTCACAGAATCCACAGTGGATGGAAGCGGCAAGGTGTGGAGTACTTGCTGCTGGACTGGGAATTGCAATGAGAGAGAAAAGGAGGGATTCTTTGTTGGTGACCATATACAAGCCTTTCGCATAATGTTCTTCTAGGGGTGTCCTACCTCTTTTAAGAATCACATCTGATTGAAAACACATTAAAAAATATTAGAAAAGGGTTAGAAATGTGGCAGACAAGACTAGAAACCCAGGTGCAATAGTATGATATATTGACATGATTAACAGCTTTCATAAAAAGAGACGATGACTATTTGATCTCTTCATTTTCAGGAAGGGGAGGCAAGGGTGGGTGTCAGTAAATTTCTCTCTGTCCAAATAAGCATGATTAACTTCAATTACAGCTGCCTTTGGAGAACTGTGTAGGTCTTTTAGTGTGTTTCGAAGTATTTCATTTAGACATTTTGGAAAAACATACATCTTTATTCATAGCATTGGTTGGTCTTCTGATTTATAAGTTCTGCTCCACTGTAAATCATTCAAAACTCAAAAATTAAATTTTATGGTATAACACTTTGATGGCTCTAGGCCTGGGCAAAGGGCAGGAGGAATGCAATTTTTCTCACTGCCAATTATGATTGGACTTCTTTTCATTATGTCTTTTTTTTTTTTGAAAATAGAGCAGATAGTTCAAGTCATATATATATATATATATATATATATATATATATATATATATAGAGAGAGAGAGAGAGAGAGAGAGAGAGAGGGAAGTACACTAATGCTCTGTTAAGAAAAACATTCCAAACTTGACTTTTAAAAAATGGCATGCTTTTCATCATTGGCTCAATCTTATTTAGGTTTAGAATTATGTATCCTAAGAATACTAAAATTTTAATATAAATTCCCATGTCTAAAGCATAGATGGATGTCTGTAGGGCTTGGCCACTTAATTGCCTTGGGTGTGAACGTGAATTATTCAGTCTCACCTACAAGAGCAAGGAGTCTTTACGCAGATGTACTCACTCTTTCCTGCCATTGCTTGACTCTCTTTTCATTTTTTTTTCCCCTTTCTTACAGGGGAGTGAGATTAGTTTGGTTTCCTCATTTGGGGAAGCCATAATTGAGTGACTACTGTATTGTAGCACCTTGACAGGGTAGTCTATGCGTACTTTCATTAGATCTTCGTATAATCCTGTGAGTTGAGCTTTAAAATTCGCAGTTTTATAGGTGGTAAAATAGAGTCAGAGAGGTCCAGACACTTACAAAGTGCCTCTCTATGGATGTAAACCCCCAACATTAGTGTATAGAAATGTGACCTCCGAGACACTTGGCTGAGCAGAGACTCTTGGGAGACAACAATGTCATGAGGTCAAGGTCCTCATGAGTGGGACTGGTGCCCTCGCAAGCTTGGGGAGCTCCTGTGACCCTTCTGTCATGCGAAGACACGCGGGGAAGGAGCCACCTGAGAGGAACAGGCCTCCAGCGACATGGAACCTGCTATATCTTCATTTTGGACTTCCAATCTCCAGATGGCAAGCAATGCACGTCTATTGTTTGGGGGCCACCTACTCCATGGTACTTCACTGTAGCATCCTGAAGGGACCAGCACGTAAAGTGTCACGCAAACCTTAAATTATAGAATTAGGATTTGAACTCAAGCTCACTTGGTACCACCCTGTGCTGTTTGCTTCCTCTTTGCAGTGCTGAGCCTTGAAACGTCCTGGATCTTTTATCTCCTTGCCTAGTAGCCTGACACACAATATTTGACTCCTTTCTTTGGCAAATTTTAGTCTCCTCATTTGTTATCCAAGTAGTAATACAAACATAAAAGGGAAATTGGGAGGGGTAATTTTGGAGCCAGTTCTGAGCACGATGCTAATTGCTGGGGAGGGCTTGGGGGGTAAAAGGTTGACTCATCCCTGGGCGCTGGGGACGTGTTTGTCTGTCCCTCCCTTCACCACCAGCCTCTTGCCCAGGGAGAGGATGCTGGAGGTCCTTGTTTCGGAAGAGTGGTAGAGTGGATCATGGGCCCTGGGACCGGGACTGTGTCCCGAGGACTATGCTTATTTCCTGAGTGTTTAGGCCAACCACAGGGAGAGCTGAGCCTCAGCTACTGGTGGAGCTGGGTGGTCAGTGAATGCTAGCAATTCACTGAGTCCCGTCCAGAGAGAGATTATTTATGATAGTTCACAGCCACTCTTCTGTCTTTTGTGAGAACAGATTTAAATAAATTTACACTTCATGTTGATATAAACAAACATATTTTGCATTAAAATAATAGCCATTATCTTCACAAGAATAATACATTCTTCACATAATATAGCAGTTAGCACTTTGCACATCTTGATGTGCACCAATATTTATCACCAAGCAAGCACACACTGCTGAAGGCTTCTCAAGGCACCTGCCTACTCATTTACACATTCTTTGTTTGAGAAAAGATTTTCAAAAAGTAGAAAATATAACAATCTTGAATAAACTT
The DNA here is from genome assembly GCA_004026905.1 of Hystrix cristata. Taxonomy (NCBI): domain Eukaryota; kingdom Metazoa; phylum Chordata; class Mammalia; order Rodentia; family Hystricidae; genus Hystrix; species Hystrix cristata. The sequence goes on along the minus strand of PVJO010017071.1, from coordinate 21,297 downwards.
CAAATGAATAGAAAACTTAGGCCAAGAGAAATCAAAACTAAGATGGTACCAGAAATGGTGTTGGCAGGGAGAGGATGTGGCATACCATTCTAAGTTTTGTAAGAGAGAAAGTTTTAGATTGGGTTCTGCTCTTTTGGAAGCTGATGACTCATGTCCTCCGAGCAGTACTTAGTCTGACCCTTTAGCACCTAGAGGAGGACGCTTTTTTCACTTATGTCACATCTCCACTCCTTGACTGGGGGCCCCTTTTGGGCAGGGCCCAGGGCACATTCATCTTTGTACCAATTATGTTTTCACATTAAGTAATCAAAACAAATCAATGACTAGATGAATAAATAGGTGGCTTTGACAACACAATTAGTGTCACTCCCATTTTGCAGATGAATAAGAAGGATCTACATCAGAAGCAATGCCGTTTGACCTGTGGTTCTTTTCAGGGCTTTATCTTCTGGACCTCGATGCTCTTTGTGTCCTTGTTCAGCCTTTGCGCATCCTACAGCTACTGAGGGATGAGGTGTTACTCAGACAAGGCTGAGCAGGCCTCTGCACATGTCGGCATTTGGCTAAACTGTGTATCATGAGACGCACGGCCCTTTGATATTTTCATTTCCTGTTCTGTGTTTCTTTTCTTAGAACTGAGATGTTGTTTCTCCCAGCCTTTGTTCTTTTTCCATAATCTCAGCACTGCCTGATAGCCTTCTTTTAATGACCATCACACCAACTAGCAAATATTAAAGAGGGAATATCAACAAGTTTGTGAATCATGTGGTATTTATACAAAGTCTTCCAGAACACTTATCACAGAGTCCTGCGAACTATTAAGGCTCTGGTGTAATTATTATCTTTCAAGTCAGTTTTTGCCGTCTTCTTAGCCTTAAATGACTAGAAACACCCTTACACAATTAACGCCTTAATACAACAGCCCCTGGCAGCTCAAGTATTGCGAATTCTCTCAGTCTGCTTGCTTGGTTCTTCCAAGAAAAATCTGGATTCTGGACTGATGAATCAAAAATTATTTTCCACTAGTGAAAAACACAGTGGAACTTTTAACCTTTGTTTCATACGATCCAGGCAAGGCGCATATCCATCTTTTCGTATTTTTAATGCAAAGGATGTATTTATTTTACGAGGACTATTAAATGGGTTTCCTATGCAGTGCACTCTGTAGAATGCAGACCGTGTACGTTACATAAAGCAGACATGCTTCCATCCCAGGGGAATCGCTGGTCTTCCTGCTTTTCTCCTCACCTTTCTGAGCTTTGATCTTGATGGAGTGATGCTTTTGCCTCTGGCTGGAAAATTCATAAATCCGAGGGGAGGAGGAGGTTGACTTCTGGCTCTTCTCTCTCTCTCTCTCTCTCTCTCATTCTCTCTCTCTCTCGGAGGCTCACACTCTACTTATCAGAGTGCTCCTCTTGAAGAGTATGTCTGCAACACCACAACATAGTTGTGACGTTTCCGTGAGCTTCTGCCTGCTGCCCTTTTGGTTTTTAAAAGGTGATGCAGCTTCTGGAGTGCAGGGGATTTGTGAGGTTAATGGGACACTTTTAGGAGGTCTAAGCTTTTGCCAGAATGTGTGTTGAATGTTGAGGCTAACAGAGGGTATACTTTTGCTTAGAAGGGTGCTTACACTGCAATGGGACAGGATAAGTGCCTGGAAATGTATTTTGAGAGAATTTTTATTTTTTGCCAGAGTCTTGCTTAATCACTACATTGCCCAGACTGGCCTTAAACTTGCAGCCCTCCTGCCTCTGCCGCATAGAGTACTAGAATTCCAGGCAGGCCACATGACACCCAGTTGGATTCTCTTTTTTTCCTTAATTATGTGTCCTGTAAATACATGGCGCTTAAGCTTTAAATAATGAACAGAATATAATTCATGCATATGCTGAAAAGGTCCATTTTTCTATATTTTGAATTGTTCAGTCTTTACAGGTGTAGATGTTTTTCCAAATCTAAGTAAATAATAAATTTCTCCCCAGTTTGGTCAGTTTACGGACATAGATTATTCCTTGCACATACATATCACTTTATCAATAATTCATGTTGTTTCAGAAAACAAGAGGGTATTTCTGATGATCGGGATCCAGCACAGACAGTAGCATAGGAAGAGTTCAGGCCGGGGTGAAAAGCTGAGGAAGAAGAGGAGGGCTTTCTGGATTCCAGAATTTCTCTAGGGCTCTAAAATCCCTGAGGAAGTCAGGGTGCGAGTGTCAGATGTGGCCACCCGCTTCTCCCCTGCAGACTGTAACTTCCTCTTTGGCACACACTGGTGGATTGGCAGAGGTGAGCATAAACTGTGCTGCTCTATCTACCATATTTCCGGGGGTGAGAGAAGACACTGCTAAAAACCACTCCAGGACAGTTGTTCTAAACTGGCTTTGTCCAGGTCAGACTGGGTCCTGGGGCCGCCCTAACTCTGGGGTGGTTCTATGAGCTCATGAACCTCCTGGGGAGATGAATTTTACTAAGCACCTTCCATATGCCAGTTCTTGTACCTGTCATCTGGTTTGCATAACCACAAACAATTCAAATGATCTGTTTGGTGATGGAATATTATGCAGCCATCAGGAAGAGTGAAATCTTGCCATCTACAGTCAGATTGTTGGAACTGAAGGAGCTATGTTAAGTGAAATCAGCCAGACACAAAAAGACGAAAGGGCATGTTCACTCTCGGATGTGGAACCTAAAAAATGTTAACCTGAATAAAGAGTGGTGGTTGCCAAAGGCTGGATGGTAGGGAGGGAAGGCAAAGAAAGCGAGGTTGAATAATAGGTACTAAGAAACAGGGGGAATGAGTTCCGGTTTTCTGTAGCACAGTAGATGACTTAGTTCACAGTAACCTACTCTATATTTTACGAAGATGTGTCTGGCAGAGAGAACTCTAAACCTCCAGGCATGAAGGCGTGTGGAGGAGGTTTGGTCAGAGCATTTCCTGCATCATGTGTTGCAATACAGCACTGTACCCTGTTGACACGTATGTTATTGCATGTTAATAAAAATTCATAAGAAAAATTACTATTTGAGGAAAATATAAGGTAAGTAGTATTTCAGGAAAATTCTTGCAGATGAATGTGAAAGGAAAGAAGGATGTAAAACCCACTAAGGATTTTCTCACTATACTTGTGACCTAAGATAAAACCACAAGCTTTTATTATAAGTGCATAATGTTCCTCTCATACTGACCTTTCCTCCCTTTATTAAACAGGAATATTGAATGTAACATAATACAACCTTACCAAATTGCACAATGTTTAGGACACAAATACTGATATAAATCTTGAATTGCCTTGGCGAAAAAATGATCTTTTAGGGGTTTGGTTTCCCGTAGGTCTCTGTGTTCCCAAGGCCGGGGCCCTATCACCTCATACCGTGCTTGATAGAAGGGAGTTTTTCAGTCAGTGTGTGCTGAATCCCTTTGGTTTTCCTGCCTCCTCCATGGGGAGGGAGGAACTGGGACCCGCGGGGTTTCCCAGTCCAGGGAGGCTGCCTGTGGTATTTGCCAGGCGGCCCGGCAGAGCTGTGGTTCCCAGCTCCAGGCCTGGGCTTCTTTCACAGGCACATGTTAGCTCTGATTGATATTAAAGGTCAGGTAAGGTCCTTTATAGGCTGCGGGAAGCGAAGCTTAGTTCTTGCCAGGGGAGTTATTACGGCTGGTATCACAGGGTTTACAGGCCCCGGGAACCATGTCGCAGGGCTTGTGAGTTTAAACGGAGGCGATTCATAGGCTCCAGAAGACCCGTAATATTTATAAGAATTGAGCTCACAGTGAGCTCTCAGGTGCCTTGATGCATACTTTTGTTTCTCAGTTTTTGTAAGATCCAGGCTGTCAAAGTGAGTATCATGCTCCAGTATCTGGGACAGACCAGAGAACTAAATAAAATCTTGACATTGAGCTTAACCTACAACTCTCTAGACTACTTTTAACATATGAAAAATACCTTTATTTCTAAGGTTCTCCTAGCTCTTAGACTGAAACAAAGCTTTTCACAGATCGATGAAACTTAAGAAATTATAACAGATAATGCATTTTTGTAGGACAAATAAAACATTCCATGTTTAGTAGGAACCAGCCTGGGATTATTTAACTCACTCTGAACTTAATATTTATGATAGTTTAAATGTGTGTGTAAGTGGAGTGTAGCTGCCTGTACATATGTATGTCTGAATACATTCATGCATGTGCATGTGTGTATGTGTGTGTATCTTTGTGTATTTCTTCTTTAACCAGGGCCATCAGGGAACCTCTTTGAGAAGCTGATGTTTTGAATGGAGACTGCCATGTAAAGACAGCTCTATTAAGTTCAAAGCCCTTGAGTTGGAAACAAGTATGACCCGTGAAAGGCAGATAGAGAAGGGCAGTGTGACTAGAAGTCAGTGCTCCAGGCGAGGTAGAGGGAGATTAGATCTAAGGCCAGATCACGGAAGGTTCTGGGCATCATGGGCACTGGGACACAACGTGAGGAGTGTGAGCAGAGAAATGATATATCTTGAGTCACACTGAAAAAAGAAATTACTTTGGCTTTTGTAGGAAAGATGGCCTCTGTAGGGACTTGGGACAGACAGGGATGGTGTGCTGATGATGAGGGGAAGGAATGTGATTTGTACTCCACTTTGGAGGCCAGCAGCTGCGCTGATGAGTTGTTTAAGAGGACGAGAAGCAGAAGAGATCGTGCCAAGGGCTTGGTCATTTGTGGTACCCTTGGCAAATGTGGAAAACTGGTAAAACTGATTTGCGGCTGAGGATTGGTGGAAATCAAAGATTCTTCAACTATGTTAACTTTGAGAAGCAGGTTGCTTTCTCTTTTCCTCTCTTCCCTTCATGTTCCTCTTCTGCTTACTTCCCTATGCTGTCTCCTTCTTTTTCTGCTTTCCTTTACCTAAGGCCCTAATCACATAGTAGGTGCCAGTGATTTAGAGGAGAAGGAGGAAATACCAAGATCTGGCATCTTGAAGAAATCACATAAAAAATATGACATTTCTTGAGTTGTCTGATCTCTGCTGTTTTGTACTCAAGTCTTCACAATGCTTAGATTTTAACCTGGCAGCTGATCAGTCTTTGGTTGTGTGCATGCTGTTGTTTCCTGGATTGAGATGCTGGCTCCTTTCCTGGATTGACATGCTGGCTATAGTTTTGGCCTATTAACTTTAGAATATCAGCCAGTTGAACCGGAGCTCTGGCCCCTCGCTGGTCCTGACCTGAAGGGCGGAGTGTGTGCGTATTCTACCCAGATTGAAGAAGGCTGCCTGGGAGAGAGTCTTGAAGGAAAGGTGAGAATCAGCGAGCAGTCAAGGAATAGTCCTTATAATTAGTTGTCTCCTTCTCCAGGTGTAGTAAAAGCATGTCCCCTTTCTTCTACAGTGTGGCTTCTTTTAGATAGTTTCTACTAGAAGAAACCCAGTTAAAGTTGTATGAACTAGAAATGGTCTAGTCTGCTATGTTTTGTACAAATACAGTGAGGGGATAACAAATCCTGTAAGACATTTAATATTCGTGAGGTGCTTAGAACTCAGTGGAAATAATGTTTGCAAGATGGTTCGTTTTGAGAGCTGAAGGAACTGATGAAGTAGAATTGTGCATGGCGTGTTAGTCCAGGTTCTCCAGAAACACAGAGCCAATAGGTTGGTTATATATAGATTTATAAGAGGACATGGATTGTTGGAACAGGCTCATGCAGCCTAAGAAGTCCTAGGAAGCAGTTTGCACCCTGAGGACCAGGAAATCCAGTGGTGTGATCCAGTCTCAGTCTGGAAGTCAGAACAAGGGCCAGAGGTGGAGGTGGGTGGTCTGCTGGGAGGTGCCGATGAAGTCATGGTACCCAAATGTCTGATATATGAGGGCAGGAGTAGATGAGTGGCCTAGCTCAAGAAATGAAAATTTTGTCTTTAGTGCCTTTTTGCTCTATTCAGGCCTGTAACTGGTTGGATGCTGTTCACTTACATTGGTAAGGATGGGTCATCTTCACTTAGAACACTGATTCAAATGCTAATCTCTTCCAGAAAAACCCTCACGTAAACACCAAGAGTTAATGCTCCCCTTGTTATTGATGCAGCCCTTAACCTGGTCAAGCTGACATGTACCATCAGCCATCATACCTGGGGAAGCAGTGGAGGGAAAGTGTCCTGGCCAAATCTGAGGAAGGTGTCACAGAGAGCTGTGCCAGTCAGCTTTCTGTTGTTGTGACAAAATAACTGAGGAAGGAGGAAAAATTTACGTCAGCTCACAGCATTGGAGGTTTCAGTCCATGGTCGCTTTGCCCTGTTGCTTTTGAGTCTGTGGCAAAGGCAGAACATTATGGCGGGCAGTGAGTGGCAGAGTAGTGCTCATCTACTGGTGGCTGGGAAGCAAAGCAGGAAAGGAAGGGGTGAGGGAACAAATCTCCTTCACAGGTGTGCCCCAAATGGCCTAAATTCCTCCCCCCTTTAAAAATTCCATCATCTCCCAGTGGCAAGCACCACAGGCTGGAGACCAAGCCTTCCACACACACCCTTTAGGGGACATTCAGATCCAAGTCAGGACAGGAACTGATAATGAGGTTAGTGGACACTGTAGGATGAGAAGGTGCCCTCCAGATAGTGGTGGGGGGAGGAAATGCTGGTGAAAATGCACAGAACCTGGGAGAGGAATGTGCTCAAGGACTGGCGAACAGCTGAGTGCTGAGGAGTGAGTAGGGCTGGAAAGGGAATGTGGACAGAAAGCAGGTTGGGACCAAATTGAACTTGAGCACTGTGCACAAGAAAGGGGTCCTGGGGCCATTTGTGCAAAGTAGTGAGTCCTGTAAGCCCGTCGGCCCGCTGTGGATATTTCAGGACACGGTGCACCTCCATGTAGCTTTGGAGGAGGAGGTGACAGTAGGCGAAGGGGGATGCCGAAGGCAGCAGGGAGCGATGCTGAGGCAAGTTGAAAGCGACAGCTTGGTCAGGCGTTTGCCGTGGCTGGAAATAAAGGCTCTTCTCATTTGCACAATCACTGGACTTGTTCAAAGAGTTTCTCTGGGAAAAAAAAAGGATGAAATTAAGCCATGGAATTTTTTGGCCAAGTCATGAAAACACATTTTCCAGAAGAGCCGTTAATTTGATGGTGGAATGAGTCACAGCCCGTGGGCAGGGCTGAACGTCCATCAGTGGAATTACTCAAAACTTAACTGGACAATAAAAAATGTATGGTTAAGGCAAGCAGCCCTACAGGGTCGGGCCAAAGAGACACACTGTCCCTATGTGAACTTTTCCTTTGTGTTGCTGGCCAGATCTGTGGGGAAAATGACCCAATACCTCAGGGCCTGAGGACACTGGGGCCAGATTGTTCCAGGAGACTTTGCCCATCTCACCTGTCTTCAGGGCCGAATTCACTGAGTGGTGACCAGACCATCAATGGTGGTGTTGTGGCAGTTTTGGCACTTGCTACTCGATTGTCGGAAAATAACATTTCTCACTAAACTTGAACCTTGAATTTCCCAATTTAAAGAAAAAACCCCCGGTACTATTTAATAACAGTGACATTCTGGTGGTGCTTGCTAAATAGAAGTACTCAGAGGTATCATTTAAAGAAATAGAAACGTGATTTTACTAGAGTGTAGATACATAGATGTCTTCTAGCACCTTCTCTTTTAAAGAGGAAAACACGTTTGTACACAGTAAAATGCTTGGCGATCTTTGCTTCTTAGCTCAGCTCTAACTCCTCAGGAAGCCCTTATCCCTGCTTCAGGTCAGCCAGAATGTTGGCAGCACCAGATTTCTGACTTCTGGTCCATTCCTGTCAGGCTGCAGTTGCGCATTCACTGCTGTGATTGTCTCGTTACTGTCTGTCTTCCTCCACAGCCTGTAAGTTTCTCAGCAGGAAGTGTAATGGAGCATCATGCTCCACTTGGAGATGAGCATTCTTGCTTTTCATTTACTTTTTCTTTGTCTTCTTGAGGAACCTATTCACTGTGATTTCCGTGGGCCTACTCAAATAACCTCTTCCATAGCATTAGTCATTCTGAGCCTAAGTTCAAACTTTCCCATACGGCCCTCAAGACTTCTCATGGTGGGATCTTGTTACCTGTCCTGACTCTTTTCTTCTTTCCTATGTTCTGTGAGGAGCTCAACTCTTTAGACACCACTGAGCTCCTTTGGTTTCTCCAGTGAATGGCACCAACTGTACTCTTTTCTTCTTCCTCTCTCTCACCCGTGTCTCTCTCTGAGTTTGTAGTACATTCCTGTGGCTCCTGCAAAGCTGAAGACTCAGGACAATACAGATTCATTCTCTCACAGTTCTGGAGGTCAGAAGTCTGAAGTCAAGGTCTCGCAGGGCCATATTCCCTCTGGAGGCTCTTGCTGCTTCTGATGTGTCTGGTGTTCTTGGCTTCGGCCACATCTCTGCTCTGTCTTTATGCTGCCTTCTGTTTGGTGTGTTTTCGCCTCTGTAGGTCTGTTTTGTGAGGATATTCGCCATAAGACAGGAGCCCAGTTTGATAATCCAGGATAATCTTCTCAAGACATTTATCGTAATTACATTTGTAAAGACTCCTTTTTCACGGAAGGTTCTGAATTAGCACATGGGCACACCTCATTTTGGGAGGGGTGGGTGTATTGGATACTGTTCAGCTCACTTCAGGCCTTGACATTTTTTCTTATGAATTGAAGTTACTTTTATTTTGTTCTTTGCAATCTCTAATTAGCCTTTCTGATAGTTGATAAGGAATATTTTTGTAATCAATGTCTTTGTGTCTTAATTCTCTTAAGTGTCTCTTAATTCTTATTGATGTGCAGTTTGTATAATCCATGACTGACTAGATTATTCTGTAAGTATATTATGGTGCTAAAATCAGTGAAAAGAAATCCAAATTCCTATGTACGTCTCCAGAGGCATTAAATGGAACCCTAGTCTTAACTCTCAGAAGTACGTTTTGTGTACCTATCTGACATCTGTTTATTTCCTCATATCCTGCAGTCATCAAAGGTCTCATTCTCTAAAAATAGCCCTCTTCCAGGAAATAATCCTCTTTCTCAGTTTAGAAAGAATAGAGAACTTGGAAGATGGAGTGGAATTTACTTGTTATAGTTACTTGTTAATTTTGTTAGATATGATAACGTGGGGATTCTGTTAATTCTTGTCAGTAGAGATGCACACTCGGTTATCTGCAGGTACGATGACATGCTCTGTGGGATTTCCTTATACACTCTCCGGTCAAAGAAGTGCGGAGAATAGAATTATGTAAAAGAAGATCCATAAAATGCAGAAACTCGTAGTTAGGTGAGGGGTATGTGGGACTCCACTGCACTCTTCTTTCCACTCTTGACTGTGTGAAAATATCCCCTTCCCACCATCGGTCCCCAGTTTTTCCTCTGCAGAGTGTCCTAGTGCTATCCCAACTCCTCCTCACTCTTAGCTCTATGTCTTTTTTGTTCAGTCTTCGTTCCCCATCCCAAAGCCTTGGAGCAACCAGGTCGAGCCCTTCTCCTCTTAGAAGGGGTTGGGGGAGGCCAAAATCAGAACGTAGCTGTCCTCAGTCTCTTTGGCAAATAAGGGGAAGTCCACAAACATTCTCATATTGCTAATTTGTTTTATTTTACAACCCAAATTTGTAAGCTTTGCGTACATATAGATCTCATCCTTTGATCACTTCAATGCTTAGCAGGTTTCCTCCACAGTTTTGATTGTTTTCAATATATATTTATTTTTATTTAGCTCAGTTGATAGTCTCTTACATTTATTGGTATTTGTCTTTGATATTATACACTTTTTAAGGGGAGGATTGAACCCAGGCCTTGTTCATGCTGAACAAGGGCTGTACCACTGAGCTACATCCTCAGCCCTCTTTGATGTTTTAAAGTCATTCATTTAACCCAAATTAGTTGAGAGTCTGCTGTTCCTTGGTACCATAACAGGAGCTGGGCCATTTAGGTTGATCAGTCTGAAGGGGGGATAGAGAAGAAATAAACATTTAGCATATAACATAGTGAGTGGAAAAGTGTAAATATATGCTATGTCAAAAGCACCGGGAAAGAATGTGTGCCTCAATATGCACAGTAGCTGAGGTTTAAATTCCGGTGATGAAGTCTCTATACGCTTTATGCCACACTGGCTGGTGGGGCTCCTGGGCTCCAAGGGAGCCTCTCTGTGGAGCTGCTTGGGCTTCCTCACACGACAGGGGCGCTGTAAGAACAGCCTCTGCGAACACACCAACCAGGACATTGCAGGTCTCTTGATAGTTACCCTTCTCAGTTACTGTATTACTCACGGCTCCCCAGAGCAACAGAACAAACAGGATGCATGTGAACATGTATAAATGCAGATCCTTCTTGATTTATGATGGAATTACATTCTGATAATACCATCAAAAGTGGAAATATTTGAAGTCAAAATGCACGTGATATACCTGACCTACCAAATATTACAGCACAGCTTTGTTACGTTAACTACACTCAAAACACATTAGTCTGTAGTTGGGCAAAATCATCTAACACAAAGCCTATTTTATAATGAAATGCTTAATACCTCACAAAATTTATGATGACCCTATTGAAAGTGGAGAACAGTGATCATGTGGGTATGCTTTCTCACCACTGTAACATTGAAAACATAAACTGAACCTTGGTTAAATTGGAGACTCTATGTATCTGTCTGTCTGTCTATCTAGGTGTCATCTATGAATTTATTATAAAGAATTTGCTAACATGATTACAGAGGTTGGTAAGCCAAAGATGTGTCATTAGCAGGTCGAAGAGCCAGGAGAGCTGATGGTGTAATTCCAGTCTGAAAGTCAGCAGGTTAGAGATGCAGAAAAAGCCAAAGTTCCCATTAGAATCTAAAACTAGGAAGAAGCAATGTCCCAGCTGAAGGCAATCAGGCAGGAGGAACTGTCTGTTACTTGAAGGACAGCCGGGTCTTTTTGTTCTATTTAGGCCTTCAGTGCATTGAAGGAGAGAGACCCAGATTACGGAAGTCGATCCATTTTAGAAAGTCTACTAAATGAACTGTTAATCTCATCTGGAAACACATGACACAGAATGATGTTTGACCAAGTATCTGGGCATCCTATGGCCACAATGTTAACTATCACAGTGTACATAGAGTCATTTCTGCCGCATCTAAAGCGGCACAGGCCTCTGCCAGCTAAGATTCAAGGAGCGGCAAGAGTCCCTATGTTTTCAGAGCCTGTGTGCTTTCCCCAGGGCGGGGATCCCATCTCCCTAAGATGCGGATGATTAGATCCCACCTCATGCCTGTTAATTCAGAATCAGGAAGGCGGGGCTGAGAAACCCACATTTTTCCCAGGTTCTCCAAAGGCAATGACTCCAATTATAGTTTAAGGAACCATTTCCTGTACAAGGGGAAACTCCCTGTTTATTGGTTTTGTGTTCTTCTCCACTTCTCATTTTTTTTTTTTTTTAGGAGTTGGACCTTCATATCAGGGTATATAATCTCTGACCTTATTTTTATTTTCTGCCTTTCTAATTTCATTTCCATATTGTCATCTAACAATAGTATGACACTGTCTCCTATTTTTTGCTTTGTCATTTTCTTTTTAACCCTGAAAGGTTTTTTTTTTAAAAAAGCTTTAATGATTTTAAATAATTTGTAGAAAAGTTGCCAAGATAGCACAGAGGGTTCTCATATACCCTCATTCATTTTTTTCCCTGTCTTTTGCAAGTGAGCAAGGTTCACCCACCAAATTGGTAGACTTTATCTGGAGTTAATTTTTCCATATGGGATTACAAGGTAAACTCCAGAGAATAAATTTCTTCATTGTTGTGTCTCTCTAGTCTCCTCTGATCTATGAGTAGCTCTCATTTTCTTTGTTTTTTATGATCTTTACAATTTTGAAGATTACTAGTCAAGTATTTTGTAAAATTCTCCTCAATTTGGCTTTGTCCCACTTCTCCCTGAGTAGGTTAGGTTTAGTGTTTGGAGGAAAAACTCTTCAGAGACAAAGAACTCGTCTAACCATATATAGCAGGGAGTACATGGGTCGACACTGGTTATCAGTGGTGACGTTGACCTTGAACTCTTCTGGGTGTCTGCCCTGTAAAGTTATGATTTACCTTTTCCTCAGTCTCTTCTTTGAAGTGAGTCACTAATTCAGCCTGCATTCCAGGGGAGAGGAACTAAGTTCCGCTTCTTAATGAAGGGAGTATTTATTGGAATTCTTCTGGAAGGAAGATACCATGTATATGTTTGACTGTTTAAATCTAGGAATTTTCAAACTAGGGACGTTTTATAAACTGAATAATCGTAACAGCACTGCTCAGGACAAAATAAGGCCACTTCCTGCAACCTGTACTATAACTATGCGTCTCATTTTCTTCATCTACGCCTATAGCATGTGCAGTCTTTAGGATCTATCAGAATGTTTTATGTTGGCTTGATAAAGATTATTTCCTCACTTCTGAGGTTTCCCTGTCAAGCTGCCTAATCCAGACTTTTAATCAGACAATACCATGAAAAGTACAATTGCCAGCATTTCCATGGAAACTGGAGCACAAAGGGGCTGTTTGCCTGGAGAGGTCTGTTTATTTTATTTTATTTTTAAAAAAACTATCAAGAATAACCCTTTGAGATGTGACATTCTGTTTTCACAAGCTCACTCAAGGTGTCAGACAGAGCCCAATTTTATATTCCTTGAAAACAGAGTGTACTGCAGTGTTTGCAGGACTTTTCAACATGTCACTTTCAACCAATTTTATGCACAAATGGGTTACAGTCCCAAGAAAATATTCAGAAAAAGAGGAAACTGTTTCAAGAAGGAGTATTAAGTATTATTACATTGAAAGTCATTCAGCGTAGGAAACCTCTCCACCTAGCCTCCAACCTTTCCAAGGGCCAAGGGACCAGAATATTTGTACAAAATGGAGGAGTCCCATCTTTACTGACTAGAGATCTGTGGGGAGCTGCTGTTCAACTGTCCATTCATGTCCCTCCTCTAAAGCTTGCTGGCTCTGGTGACGTGCTCTCTGAGTCCCGTTCAGAGGTGCCCTTGGTCCCCTGCCCTCTGAGGTATTCACTTCTCTCCAATATGATTCCAGGACGCTTCTGCTAACTCTAAGACCAGATCTTCAGACCTTTGGACCAGGGAATTTATTACATGAGATTTATTGAGAAATGTTGGATTACAGGGTATTCCAGGAGTCATTTCCATCTTTAAAATAATATATTTATTTGGAGTGCTGATGGCTTGCTTCTCAGATCTGTCATTTTAAAATATGTCCCATCTCACACCAATGCAGCTTTGATGCAACCACGGCTGAGCAGTAGCTTTCAAGGTTGTGTCAAGATGAGAAGTCAGGATAATTTAAAGCGACAAGGCCAATTTTCAAACAGAGGGCCAGTGTTCCTTATTTTGAGGACTGGGCTCAAACTAAGTTACTTTGTGGCCTCGAGAGCTTCTCAGAATTTTCTCAAATTTTACTCTATTCCCAGGAAAAGGAGACTTTCCAACAGCAGCACACATGGAGTCTGCTCTGGGCAGATATCCGGAGATACCATGTGACTCCCCTGTTCTTGACAACCTTTTTACATTGTTTGCATTTGGTACAAATGTATTCTCTGCACTCATATTTTATAGTTCAAAAATGAAATATCCCTAACCTTTTATCTTGTCCTACTGAATTGAGAACCAGCAGTAGAATCCCAAGGCCAATTTTAGGCGACATGATGGCCTAGGCGGAGGCATCCTCTTCCCTTCCTAAACACGTGTCTCTCACTCTGCTGTGTGGGAATGCCTGTAGGAATCCCTTGAATGGTAGTCCCCCAAGGAGCTGTTTGAACATTGAACCTCAGTATTTGTGATTATGAGCTTATTTGGAAAAGAAATCTGCAAATTTGATTAAGCTAAGGATCTTGAGATCATTGTGAAGCAGCCATGTGAGCTCTAAATCAAGTGACTCATGTCCTTATAAGAGGCAGAAGAGGAGAAGCTGTACATTGGGGAGGAGAAAGCTGAGTGAAGAGCCATGGACAGATGGAGGCATAGCTTGGAGTTATGCTTGCATAAGCCAAGGAACCCCTAGAGTCTTGGAGCCAGGAAAGACAAGGCAGGATTCTTCTTCAGGGACTCTAGAAGCAACCAACCCTGCCAGCAACTTCACGTCATATTTTGGGCTCCAGAACTGTGAGTGAATAAGTTCCTATTGTTTTCAGCCACCAGCATGTGCTACATTGTTCTGGCTAATGGGCCTAGTGTGCCTGTGTTCTCTGCATCATTCCTATCGCCATTTCTCCTTAGGAAACATGCTTCGTTCACTCGTTTGCAGGGCTTCTCCACATCAGCACTGTTGACATTTCAGATGTATACATTTTTGTCGTTGGGGGCATTTTGTGCATTGTAGCAGCGGTGCCCAACGTTTTTGCACTAAGGACCAGTTTTTGGAAGATAAGTTTTCCATGAAGAGGGTTGAGGTGAGGTGATGGTTTCATAAGGAGCATGCACCCTAAATCCCCAGCATGCACGCTTCACAGTAGGGTTCATGCTGTTGTGAGACTCTAATGTTGCTGCTGATCTCACAGGAGGTGGGATTGAGTTGTAATGGGAACAGTAGTCGTGAATACAGATGAATCTTCTTCGGTACCTGCCACTCACTTCCCGCTGAGTGGCCTCTTTCCTAACAGGCTGTGGACTGGTACCAGGGGCTGGGGGCTTCTGCACTGTAGGACGTTCACCTGGCCTCTACCAAGGATGCCAGTAGAAAATCTGCCCCACCCGTTGTCCCAGTGGGAAAGGTATCCAGATATTGCCAAATAAGTGTCTTATGAGGAGGAAAATTGTCCATGGTGTGTGGCATTGCTCTGCTTGAAACACCTTCTGGTGTTGGACCATCTGGCAAGCTCTTGAAGCCTTTTAGTTCTCAATTCTGAGTGCTCCTTTTCTGTCATGTCTTTGTACTTTGTGCAAACCTTGGTTAAAGCAGTACTTTCACCTTTCTGTATTTTTCTGCCTGCACCTCTGATTGTCAGCACAACCTGAAGTTTTGCAAGAAGAGGAGTGTATCTTTGTATTGCTGTTTGCCCCCACACCTAATAGTTGTTGGGGTGAGAAGGCAAGACCTACGAGGTCACACTGTGAGACCCCCAAAGGAGACAGATGTGGAAGGCGCCCAAACCTACCATTTTGTTACTAGAAAGGGCTCTGTCCTCAAGCCTCAGTGTGCCTCCTGGGGAGCTGAGTTGGGCCTCGTGTGGATCACGAAGGTTTCCTTCGTATCCCCGGACTGAGGCCAGCAACTCGAGCAGCCTGGGTAGCTTCTGAGGTGCGCTTTCCTGAGACCAGCACTTTCCCAGCTTATTTTGGGGCTCAGCCGTCCCTTGAGATGATCCTCAAAGGAAGGATCTTCATGGTCATAGACATTTAAGAAAGCCTACATCTTAGATTTTCCTGCTGGAAATTCACAGTGCACATTAGTATAGATTAAATATTGAGAAGGGAAATGTACTTCACATTTAGTTTAGGTAAGCTTTCTAAACTTGTTGGACCACGGACCCAAAACACCTAAGAAATCTGGGATGTCTTAAAATACATGTTAGGAAATACTAGTTTCGATGTGTATCCTAATCTTACCCACCTAAGGCAGTAGTTGTACATGAACCACATCGTTTATTTGCTTTTAGATTTAAATTAACATTTAGAAATTGAGATTTTACATAAACATAGGTTCGAGGGCTTCTCTGACTTTTCTCTTTGGTAAGACCTGGCTGGTACTGAATGTTGTCCACTCAGTGTAAATGGAAAAAAATGCCCTTTTGTGTACCATTCCCTTTTATCTCATGACATATGCCTTTTATTATATGCTATACTCTGATTCACTGCATATGAAATACTACTGCAAATGAATACTGTTAGCAATGGGGATGAAAGAGAGACAGGCATGGAGTCTGCATTCAAAAGAACATGGGAGTTTTCTTCTTTTTCTCCTTCTCCCTTTCTAGTTCTCCTCTCTTTTGAATATTATCTTTCTTTTACATAATACCTATTATACCTCTTTGTCCTTATTTACACTTATGGTTTCTCATATCAGAGAAACAATATGATGTGTACTCATGAGTGATTTATTTCACTTAAGAGTGTGTTCTCAAGGTGCATCCATATACCTACAAATGAAGGAAGAGAAAAAGAAAAGAAAGGAGAAAGGGAAAAAATGGCAAAATGTAAATAAACCTGCTGTAAATAGAGTAGGGTGGGAGAATGGAAGGGAGTGGTGGGTAAGGGGGGGCAGAAACCAAGATATATCATGTACAGGTACAAAATAACCATGATGAATGTGATCATTATGTATACAATGTACCAATACATGTTCTTGGTTAAAAAAAAAAAAGAAGAACATGGGTGCGAACATCTTGTTTTTCAGAAACCCAAGTGGCATCATCTCTTACACTGGGATTTGAATGTGTTCTATGTAGAGACAAAGTGAAGGGAAAAGAAACCCTAGCAAAGCTCCCTAGGGAATTAAAAGCGCCCTTTCCATTAAAAACTGTACATCCTGAAACTGAACACCCAAGCAGTCAGAATTCCCATCAGAAATGAGCCCTATCCACCTCACTCCTTAGGGAGAGTTCCCCCATAGGTGAGGAATCTTCAGGGAACAAGTAACTGGGGGCGGAGGCTTCCTTCCTGCTGGACAGAGTGGTGCAGACAGAAGTTGAGAGACCAGAAAACGTAAGATGCGTTTACTGTGTCTGTGGCCAAACCCGTGAGGAAGTTGTGATGGATATGAAAATTTGTTTGACTCTAGTCATCCTTTTGGTGCTTATGTAAACATCATGCCATAATACACACAATAAAAAGAAGACATTGTTCTAGGAGTTCTGGGGAGATGGGACAAGGATTTGGCAATAGACAGGGAAGAGAAATGGGACATAGAAACAGTTCTTATGGACTCTGTTTCATTGAATTGGAAGGATGTAAACTTGGACAGATTTATCCACATGGAGGTGCAATGAAAGTTAGATAACTATAAAGACTGAAGCCAAAGAAAAGGTCTCTGACGAGGGGGTGGCAGGCACCAGAGGTGGCTGGAAGTGAGTTGGGTAGAGGCTTTCTTTCTATGCCTCTATGCTATTCTGGATTATAGTGACACAATCCAGTGTTTGGGGGTCATTCAGGCCTTTGGACTTGGCTGTTGAGGACAGCGATAATGCATTCTTCCTAATTTAGCCTGTCTTAATGAAATTGTTCACTTTTCCCTGAAAGAGGTAAAGTGGCTCCTCATTGTGACCAGGGCAATTAAAATGTCATTCAGACACTCAGCTCTGGGTTTTAAAGGGCCTCAAATGAGACCTCCCGGGCCCTTTAGGGAATGAGATAACATTGTTATTGGTGTGAAAGGAGGGTGAGGGAGCAGGGGGTCATGGTCTTGCCCAGGGATGATAAATCCTCTGGTGCTGGGCAGAGGCCTGGCCATCTCTCTGGGATGTGGTCTCTATATACAGAATCTGACTTGAAATTCATTAAGCAGTTCCCATTTCAGCCACCAGTGCCCATGAAGGCAGATCTGTGCAATCTCATACTCCAGGAAGTCGGCACAACACTGCAGGCCGATGAAAGTTATCGGCCTGACAGGAACACACAAACAGCCAGGTCGTAGGCTGCACCCTGCACCCCCCTGCCGTGTTTATTTAGGAGTGGAGGTCCATTAAGTGCTCTGTGATGCTCTTCTGATAACACCCCACCTTTGGAGGGCCAGCCAGAGCTGGCTGTCTGCCCTCAAATGTGACAGCTGACATTTTGGGCACTCTTAGCAATGGGCTTGTCCACTAGCATGCAGAGGACAGAAACCACACGTTTTAGGGTTACAGCCTCTCTAGTTGACACTTAAGAATTTTTAAAGAGTTTACAATTTATGTGGAAGGTCTTTTATTCCAGTGAGAATACTGTAAAATCTGGCATCATAGATTGTGGGGGAGGGAGCAATATTATAGCAAAGCCTTACAGAATGTGCAAGGAAAGAAATACACATAGCAGGATGCATGAGTTTTAGCAGTAGTGTAAACTCTGAGATACGGAGGTGAAACAGAGACTCCAAAGTCTTCACCCTTCAAACTTTGATTGTTAGGCACCAGCTGTCCAGAACTTTGGAGAGAGAATTGCGGCTCGAGAGACCACAGCTAACCCTCTAAGTCAAGGTGTTCTACCTTTTGGCTTGCCTCGGCCGTGTTGAGCGAAGAGGAACTTTTTGGGCCACGTATAAAATATAAAATATAGTAAATGTATGTAAGTAGCAACATTTTATATACATAGATGTATATATTTGCTCAAGTGCATGTCAGCTCTAATACACATGGGTTTCAACTGGACTGACTATGTGTGGCAGTAGCAGGAGACAGAGCTGGGCACTGCACTAAGTCTACACAGCTTTCCATTGTTACCTCTGTGCCATCGAGTCATGAAAATAATTGCTAAAAAATCACATAATATGAAGTTTACTTTGTGCTTTCCTTTATTGTCCCTCTTTCTGGTGAAAAATGAGCAATCTTTGTTCTTCTTTTCGCCCATTCATTCCTTTCCTAATGTAAACCAAGTGTCTGTTCCTGCCTGGGTGCAGGGACACTACAGCAAACAACAGAAATTCTTCACTCTGTGGCCGTGGCCTGCTACAGTGGAGCAGGGAGAGAGATAATATAACAGTAGATGAGTGTATGAAGATGAGACTTTCTGATAGTGACTAATGCTATGAAGAAAATGAGACAGAGTGAGGTGAGTGGTACAGCAGGCAGCAAGTCACAGTGTTGATGAGGTGACACTGAGCCAAGCAGAAATGATAAGAGGCCTTGCCATGTGAGGCAGATGCTCTGTTTGGAGAGGTGGTGGGTGCTGCACGAGGAGAGGGTTTAGTCTAACTCAGACACACAGGCCTGGGAATCAGGGAGGGAGGGAGTCAAGGGTACACGGGAGATAAAGTTGAAGAACTAGGACAAGCCAAGGTGCATGCACAAGGCTCTGGAGGTCATGTTTAGAGGACGGCATTCTGCTCAAGGGCCTATGGAAAACCATTCAGGAGTTTGAGCAATGGCATTATATGGTCGGATGTGAATTAAATCAGCACCGCGCCTCTGATCTTCTTAGTCAGTGCAGCCTGAGCTATGAAAACACGCTGCAGAATGAATCCCTCCTGAAGTCCCACCCTCACGGTGTGACTGTAGACCAGTCGGAGGACGTGGTGTCCTCCCTCATGGGCTATGGCAGGGTGGAAACCCTGCCTGGGTTGCCTCTGCTTTCCCACAGGGTTTTGTGCATAGCGCCTAGTCAGTAAAAGTCTACTGCGCTGACCTTAATTATAAGCTCCTGGAGGTTAGTAACATTTACCCAGTTTATTTTGTAAAATTCCAAAGAGCTCTTAAGAAAAGTCCTTTGATGATGAATTGGCCTCTTGAAGCGGTAGTATGAATAGCTCATCACACAGGTGGCTCCTACCAAATCAGGAGCTAATTAGGGTTAACATGACCAAAAGAATTTGTTCACATTACTTCCCTTGCTCAATTAGTTTCCTGGAGATGATTTTAGCATGTTTCTTAAATGTGTCAGTGTTCAGGCAATGAAATCAAGATTAAAAGCCCAAGATTCCATGTTGTAGGTCCAAGAAATAATGTACATTTAATGGCTGCTCCCCCAACTTCAAAATTAAACATATTACATTCTTGGGAGTACAATTTCAGCTTCTTCACATTTATGCCACGACCTGAGGCATTTGCCTTCCCTTCAGTCTATAAAGGCGAGACTCATTAGAGGGAGGAAATTTCCTTTATCATTAATAGGCCACACTCACATGATAAAAAACGTCTCCACTCCTCTCACCTCCTTCCCCAAACTTTGATTCTCATTTTAAGCAGTTCCCACATAGACTATTTGTCTTCCACATTTTCCCAACTCTCAATGGCACCATTATATTCTTTATTTGGAATCATAAAACTTTGAGAATAAAAAAGAAGCAAATTAATCCTCCCAGGGGGAAAAAGGAAGACAGATCCTGCCAGCTTTTAAATTGTAGGATTGGACTGGCCTCGAAACACAGTTTTCTTTTTCAACAGCTTAGCTGGTGGGGGGAAATGAATGGTTATGACAGAGAATCCTGAAATAAAATGCGGAATTATGCAAACGTGTTAAAAACTGACATCTTGAAGTAAAAACTGTTGAAAGCCAGAGGAATAAACAATGCGGGCTGGAATGGGAACTTTTCGAAGCTACAAATGGGTCACTCTGCTTTTATTATTCACAGTGGAAAAATAACCTCAATCATGATGTGAAAACCACAATTTCCTTTATTTGTGGATCATGCCAGATTAAAAAGCATTCAGAGAAAAAGTGCGGCTGGGAGAATTGAACGCCATCCGAAGAGGCGAGACGTGGTGTCCAGGGTCCTGTCGCAGACGCTGGCTCACTCCATCCAATTGCATAAGTCACTTAACCTCCTGATGACTTCTTTCCCATCATCAGCCATCAGCCCGGAATTAAGGAGTTGGCCTTTCCTCTGGGCCCCAGACCTGGAGTTCCTGGCTGCCAATTGGATAACAGTGTTTGCCATTACAATTTGCCCTAAGGAGTCTCAAGGTTGTTGTGAAAACAAATGGTAAAAGTCAGTTAACAAGCTGGCTGCCATCAGAGCAGCCAATGAGAAAATGCAAGGCCTCGGAGTGCCTCGAAGTGAATCTCCAGGCTTCGGGTTCTGGAAGTAGATTCTATAGCTAGTAAAGCCTTTATTTTTAAAATTTAATTTTAGTTTATTACCTTTTTAATTGTGAGGTAGGGTCCCAAGATAATTGACGAATATTGTGTTCTCATAAAGTAAAATGAAAATCATTGAGTTGAGAAACTGTAGACACGTAGGATATTAGAGTTAGAAGGATCTTACAGATAATCTGGTGCAGGACTTTCATTGCTTGGGAGGAACCTGTAGATGCAGCCAGTTTGAAAGACAGCTACCTAAGCTCCCGAACTAGAGCTCTAGAGCTCAGAAGGTGGCTGCCAGCTTTGAAATAGGATTTTGACTGTGGTTTAAACTAATGCAACATGTTGAGCAGGAATTGTCAAAGAAGGCTGACAATAATGGGAAGTTTTTACCCAACAGTTAATTGGATAGTGCATCAGACAGATCTGGATACCAAGTTTGATAATATCTCTTATGAGAAGAAGTGTTACCGATTTTAAAGGAGGCACCATTTAGAAAAATGGCGGAGGCTTAGCTCTTAACTGCATGCTCTGATCCCTTTCCCTTCTAAGTTTAATTTAAATTTTTCCTTCCTTTCTTCTTCCTTCTCCCCCTTTTCTTTCTTGCTTTTTTAATTTTAAGAGATGTTCAAAAGAAATTAGTATAAATCTTGGCCTTGGT
>PVJO010017070.1:0-40201 GCA_004026905.1 Hystrix cristata | reverse complement strand
TTTCTATTTTTCATCTGGTTCTTTTAGTATCTTGAACACCCAAAGTAAATTATTACAAAACAAAGAATATTTATAATTTCTGTATGAAGAATTTAAAAGTAAAATTTATTTAGTCTTACCTATACTTAAAAGAGATTGTGGAGTTCCTTTAAAAGTATCACTCTTTATAAAACAGAAAAAAATTCAATAGTACCGATTGGCAATACCATCTTTTTGCACACTGATTCATTTTGGAAGTTTCATTTCCCACTCTCAGAAAATTGTTGTTTATATAATCTGCTTTGAACACAAGAGCCAACCAGTTTTATAACTGTGATTTTTCCAGAAGAGGAAGGAGTGTAGATCGCAAACTCCCCTAAGAGTATCTGAGAGTTCCCAGCAGGATAAAGCCAAGCCATTCTGCTGGGCACTGTGAATTTAGATGTGAAGTCCAGCCGTCCCCAGGCACAGCAGACTTCTGGAATCATACACTTCCAGTCATCACAGGTGTTTCTCAATTTGACACCTAAAATTGCAATTTTCCTCTGTATTTTTCATCACAAAAGACTGCTCTGGTTTAATTACAGAAACCACTTTGTGTCTAAAATGTACTGTTGCCAGGGCTTTGATTGCTATGGTTTTGTCTGAGCTAATCAAAATATGGTATTCATAAGCCAAGGTCTAGATTTCCACTGACCCCAAGTAAAGTTGTCTTCCCCTTGAAAACTGTATCTCAAGTCTAGATAAATATGTAACTCTTTCATTTTAAGATGACAATTGACAAGAAGTTCTATTAGTCAAATGTTAGAAGAGGTAGCTAAAGAAAAACAAAGTCGAGTTTTTCAGTGGAAGGTGAACTATAATCTGTTCTTCTCAAACATAAATTACCAGTAATGTCCTAGAGATCTTGTTAAAATGCATATTTGTTTCAGTAGCTCTGGGCTTAATTTCTGGAGTCTTACATTGTAAACAAGTGATCCTTGTAGAATCACCACCCATAGAGCCTTCAACACTGCAGGAGCTCAATCAGTGAGGGCAAACCTTTTGAAGCCGAATGCCCAAACTGGAACTCCAAACCCACTCATATGCTGCAAAGTGCCAACACTGCTATTACACCTGGATACTGAGGTTTTAGTTTAGGGAAAACAACTCATACATTAACATCTTTTGTCTTAAAAGAAAAACTTATACCAGGCGTGCCACAGGTTTCCCACTATTGACCTAGCTTGTGAGAGAGCCTCGATGACAAGAGGAAACAAAATTGTTAATGTGAGTAGCCCGCACAGGGAAGAGCTAGAGGAGCCCCGATGATGCCGCAGGGAGTCAGCGTTTAAGAGATCGCACAGGCCTGGGAGTTCAGGCCAGGCCCTTCACTCCATTTCCCAGGTAAAGCAAAGGACTGAGTGGTGAAAATAGTAGTTATGTGCTCATACTTCCTTTTGAGTACAGACGAAATTTTTGTGAGTAAACATTCATCGAGAAAAAAAACCTCAATGTACTCATTATGATATTGCTATTTGATATCTGAGTAGTGGTATGCAATTATCTCTAAAGAAAAAAGGTTTTTAAAATAAAAAGTTTAATCTCTATTCTCTTCCTGACTGGAAAGATAGGAGAAATGCAAAAGGCATACAAGGTGTTATAAAATATACAGTGAATAATTAAACCCAAAAAATAAAAAAAAAGGCTGCCATTAATTCCTCAAAACACTTCCCCTTGCTGTCAATGCATTTATTCCACCAATTTGACCTCCTTCTGAAGCAGTTCTGGCAGTACTCTCTTCTGCGTGTCTCTAGGAGACATGATCAAATGTATAGTGAATGCTGCTGTGAAGTGCAATCCAACAGAAACGCAGGATCATAAAAATCTTAGGGTGTGTCTTCATCCGCTTCACTCACTTGATGTGATTCCATGAAACTTCTGACTCTTCTTCAACTCAATGTCACCATGAAACAGAAATGTTTTTAATTGATTCCAAACACAGAGGCAGCCACCAAAATGCAAATAAATCACCTCGTATTTTTTGCAAGACTCCTTAATCCATAGCCCTGCTTGCTTGGAATTTGGCTAGTGGGAAAGATTTATGTATAGTGAAAACTGGCACAGATAAAAGACAAGTCATTGTAAAAACTCTGCAAAAATATGGAAGGAGAAACCCGATGTACAAAGATACCAGTTACCATGATTGAAACATGGTATCATGATTGAAAGTGTGACCCATTTCCCAATTAGGACTGTGTTCTTAATTTCTTGAGCAATGTTTTCGTAACTCATTTTGTTTCCTGTCTTTGATTATAAAAGTTCCTCATTGATGCTTCCAGTTTGGGCACTTTTTCAATTTAAGTCATCTTAATGAGTGCACTGCAACATACAATTGTGATTTTGTTTACATTTTAGTTAAAATAGCCTAACATTTTTTATACTCATTTCATTTCTGCTTATATTCGTTTTTGAAATATCTGCTCAAATCTTTTGCTCATCGTTCTCTGTGTGTGGTGCCGAGGATATAATCAAGACCTTCTGCATGCCAAAGTACCACTGAGCTACACCCTCAGCCCCTTTGCCCATTTTCTATTGGGTTCATTATTTTGATATTTATGGACTTTTCAATGTCCACATATTCTGTCTTGGATCTGTGATTTGCAAAGAGTTCCTTGCAGAGGTTACATCACTGGTCTATTCCACCAGTGACATTGCACTGAGTAGACACAGTGAACAAGAAACAGCAGCTTTATTATATCTACTGCTAATACTGTTGTGCCAAAAGATGGCACAAATCCTGTAGAACTCCAGAGCTTTCTAACTCAGTGAAATTTGTAAGAATCAGTGAAATGGACATATCAAGACATCTCTTCTTAGGGAAAGCATACATGTTTTGCATATGGCTTCTGATACAACAAAAAATGAAACATAAATTCTAAGAAAAAAATTTTTGGAGGACATGTATTCCTCATTTGTGAGACTACTGTGACCCATTTACCAAGTGACCAGAAAACTACTTTTGAGTGGAATACAGACAGGCAAAGGCTGTCCAGCAGGCTTTCCTGGGCGAAGGTATGTCATGTAGGTCATCGTCCAGTGAGGCTTCACCTGATCGTGATTATATAATATTGATTGGAGTGTTTGGCAGATCCCTATAAGTGAATCATAGGTAGGTCCTTGGGAGTTTTAGCAGAGCTCTTACAGCTTAACCAACTCAGCACTAGCTTTCTGCAAAAACAGCTATTGGCATGCTAACAGTATTGAGTGGATGTTAGATTCTTAATCATGGGCCCCAAGTCACCCTGAATCCTGAGTTTTCCCTACTGAAATGGATGCCGTAGATTTGGATATGCACAGTAGCACTCCATCAGCAAACGGAGGTGGTATATATATATATATTTGGTCTAAGAAGGCCCAAAGGGACATAGAAATTTCTTGAAGTGGCCCAAATTTCCACAGTTTCCACTCTTACTGCACACTCTCTTCTCTGTCCCATCCTGGATTTGCACTTGCAGGATGTGGGAGGATGTTTGACTCACCGACAGAGGAAGAGAAGGCAGAAGCCTGAATTATAGAACATATTGTCTGATATACTAACACCTTCTTTAAGTAAAATGCTATAGTACTAATACCCCATTGTAAACCACACCGAAAAAACTAGTCAAGTGAAATGCTCTCAGTAAGTAGAAAGTGAAGCCTTACACTTCCCTTTGTCTGGAAAGAGAAATAAGCAGATGTTCAGTTTTTCATATCATCTTGGGCTATGGTCAGTAGTTTGGCTGGAATATCAAGGACTTGAAAGCAACATGATTAAAAAGTGATGATAGAAATCTTGGGGGAATGTATAGTAATTATAACTTAAGAGTTGTTCAAATATGTGAAGATATTTGTTTAATTAGAATTTTCACTAAAGGTCGATATGAGCAGGAGGGATGTATTGGCTCATTTTCTTTCCCAATAATAAGAGATTGGAGGAAGAGCATCTATTTATTCATTTATTTTTGATGCTAAGGATCAAACTCAAGGCCTTGTGCACGCAAGCAGTTTACCACTGAGTTATGTCTCTGAACCCAAGCATTTATTTTTTAAATATATTTATTTCACTCACTGATTTGGAGGCCAAAAATCAAAAAAACATGGCACCAACTCTAATAAGAGCTGCCACCTGCTTGTCTGCATCACCTCATAGTAAATGACATCACAATGGCGGGAATGTGTGTGAAAGGGAGATATGACATCACCCATCTAGAAGCCTAAGAGAGATTGTGAGAGGATGCTAATAACTTCTCACTAACCCCACCATTAGCAGACACTTAGGTCTATATCATCATATTCCTTTGTGTTCTGCTAACCAAAACAATGGAGACCATTTATTTTAGTAAAAAGAAAAAAGAATTTTTTGAGAGCTAGTTCTGAGGAGATTGAAGGGCCCATTTGTCTCAAATCACCATCTCTCTATATAAAGGTGAGTAAAGATCTTTTATAGCAAGAAACAGAGTGGAGGAAGGCAGAAGGAGATAATTCAAATCTCCACTCTTGCTTCAACACTTCCGGACATCTTCAGCTCATTATCCCCTTTCTGTGGAAAGCAAACGGGGCTCCCAGCTCCTGTGGCCAACAGCTGTGTCTTCTGCCCACTAAAGTGCCAAGCAGGGAAGGGTAGATATTAATACTCTAGGCCTTACGGATTTTCTCGAAGCCATTTATCACTAACAGAAAAAAAATTGTAACTTTCGCCGTTCCATTTTGTAATGCCAGATACAACATCTCCTTCCTTTGCTCTAGCCCTCAATCTTTAGGAATTTAAAGTCCAACTTTTGCATGACTCCCAATATTCCTGAGTTTCTTCAGAGTCAAACAAAAATCTGCCACCACAATACATTAAATGCAACAGAAGTCCCAAGCTATAAAGCATCATTGCCTTTATAAATTTATCATACTCGAGTCATTATGAAAAGAGCTTCATTTTAGGGCTCAGTATATTTATTATGCATGAATAAAACCTGTAATATACTTTTACTTTTTTCAGTTTTAATTTTTTAGTATGACGTGAATAATTTATGTTTATGAATGAAGGATGCACATTTCAAAGAAGCTAATAAAGTACAAAAAACTTATTTCATTAAAATTATAGAACTATAACTGCGTTAATATTTGAATATGACTAAAAACTATTGACATATTATTCCACAATGTTATACTTACTTATAGGATAGATAGGGAAAAGGGGGATAAAGAAGAAGGTTAAAAGAAAAGTAAGATTAAAGGGAAAAAATTGGAAAAGTGTAAATAAACTTGTTGCAAAGAGGGAGGGGTGGGTGAATGGAAGGGAGGGGAGGGGAAGAGGTGGGGGAAGAGGGAGGAAAACCAAGATGTATCATGTACAGGTACAAAATAACCATGTTGATTATGATCATTATGTACCAATACATGTTCTTGGTAAAAAAAAAAAAAAGAAGAAGATATTATTATGAGATCTAATCATTTCTCTTCAACATCTTTTTCACTGACTCTATGACTTGCTTGTTTCTCAGGCTGTAGATAAAGGGATTTAGAACAGGGATTATGACAGTGTAAAATAGAGAGAGGATCATGTCCTGATTGTCTGCTCGTGAAGTTGTGGGATGCACATACATGAAGAGAGTAGGACCATAGTACAAAGACACTGATAAGAGATGTGCTCCACAGGTGGAGAAGGCTTTGCTTGCACCCCTTTCAGATTTCTTTTTTAAAATTGTAAAGAGAACAAATGTATAAGAAAGAAAAATAGTCATAATGCTGAATACTTGTATTGAGCCAGAGAAAATGAAAACCATTAGATAATTAATAGCAGGATCAGTACAGGAAATCTTTGTCAGTGGTATAACATCACAATAAAAGTGGTGTATTATGTTGGAATTACAGAACGTTAATCTGAATAAAAAGCCTTCGTGAAGTAAGGCATGAAGAAAGCCACCTACAAATGATAAAACTAATAACAAGATGCATAGTCTGTTTGTCATAATCAGTGGGTAAAGTAAAGGTTTGCATATAGCTACATAGCGATCATAAGCCATTGCCGCCAAGAGGAAACATTCTGTGGTTGCACTGACTGCAAAGGAGAAAAATTGTATCATGCATTCTGAGAATGTTATCACCTTATCATTGACTAATAAGTTAACTAGTATTTTTGGTGTCACAGTGGATGATAACCAAGCATCTACAAAGGCTAAATTCCCAAGGAAAAAATACATGGGGATGTGAAGGTGAGAGTCGCTCCTGATGAGTGTAATCAGACCCAGGTTCCCCCCGATGGTGATGAGGTATATTGTCAAGAACACCAGGAACAGGGGCATCTGCCACTCTGGTTGATATGGGAGTCCTGTGAGGACAAACTCTGTCACAAATGTTACATTTTTCATTTCCATGTTGCCAGTGGATGTCCTCTGAAATGAAATTAATTACAAAAAAATAGATTTATAAGGATTTACAAGGTGAAAATTTCAGGGTAATAGTTAAGATAAAATAACTTTTATACAATGATAAAATGTATTTTTCAGAGTATATAGTACAGTAATAGAAGAAAATAGTTTTTCAGAATTAAAAATAGCATAAATTTCAACCAATTTATTTCAATAAATCTGCTTGAAGTAAAGGATTTAGAGAAAATAAGAAACTATGTTTGTGACAAATACAGTGAGAACTATTGAATGTGGTAGGAAATCCTGTCTCCTGGACATGTTCAGAGTCTAGAGCAAAGCTCTTTGAATGTCAATGATTATAAGCTGAATTGAATGTCATGGGAAGGAATTCGAATTTTCTTCCTCAAGTAGCACACATATGCTAAGATATATTCAGATGTGGATTGATATGATAACATATTCTTTGATTTATATACTTGATGGTATACACAATGCTTGTAGGGAGGGAACATTAAAGTCAAGGATACTAATGAGGAAGCTATTGCTATTGTCCAAGGCTTCCCAAACCATATTGCACATCTCCTTTGTCTAGGGGAGTTCATTGTACCAAACCTAAAGAATGAGGTATTACTTTTTACCCAGAGTCAAATGTTCAAGAATGAGTTAAGTATCTATTTTTACAATTCTTTTGTATAGATTTTTATTAAAATTTATCCAAAATTCCACAAACTTACAGGCCATTACACAAGCTTACAGACCAGAATACATTCTGACTTTTGTTTATGACAGCAAACAATGTAAACAACCACATAGATGCAGCATTAAGACACAACTACATAAAGTTACTGTAGTACCTATTGTACGTGTCGCTGTTTTAAGTTTGGGTTATTAGGTTGTTATTTTTAATATCGTTATTTCTCTGGATTCCCATTCCCCTCCCCCTTTGCCCTCTTCTTGTTCCCTTGGACCCTTTGCCTTAAAATGATTTTCTGATATTCTAAACATAAGAGTGGTGCCTATACCATGAATGATGTGACATTTCTAAAAATTGGAAGAATAGAAAATCACTAGGGTTTGGTTACATACTAGATATTATAAGGTATTCAGTGAGGAGAGGGATGTCTCTTGGTGACTGGGTAGTGATCAGTGGAAATAAAACCGAGAATCTCAGGCTCTTGTCAACTTTGTGAGGGGAGTATTTAGTTACATATATTAGTCTACTCTACTAACTATAGGCAAATTATATTGGTCCACTCCCCTACATGGTATCAGTGGGGGAGTTGGAGGCACATAATGGGTAACCTCTACATCAGTGAGAATACACAAAGAAAAGATGAGGGAAAAGCAAATAGTCAGATAGTATTATTAAAGAGATTAGAGATTATAGTGTGGACCAATGCAGTTTATTAGACAGGCACACCTGGACATCTTTCTAATACACTAATCTCTGATAGGCTGAGGCTACAAATTCATTTGAGAATCCAATTTAAGTAAGAACTTGCTTTTCCATGCCCTTCCCACTTAGAGCAAGGGCTTTCCATCTAGATTTGCACAGTTCAACCCACAAATACAGTATTTGTAATAAGGAGAGACATAAAGAAAACAATAGAGACAAAAGAGAAAAGGCAAACCAAGCAATAATATCAAGACTTTAGCAAATACACCTTCTATCCACAGCAAAGCTCTGTTGGTGTGAGTTGTGGCATCTAAGGCCAACAGCAGTGATAGCAGACTTTACCAAGACAGTGTTGGGCCATAATTTGGCTGTTCATTGACTGCCTTATTTTCTTATCTTCTTGACAGTTTTTAAAGCCGATGCCTCTCACTTCTCTAGAAGTTTTTACTTTGAGCAAATTTCCATTTAAGAAACTCATTTCTTATTGGAAGTGAGAGCATTGGACTGAACAAAAGAGAGGCAAGAGACACGCTAAAAAATAATGAGCAGAGTGATCCCGAAAGTAAAGGGGAAAATAAAAAACAGAGTTTTGTGGACTTAAAATCCTGTATGTTTTTTTCTCCCATGAAATTTGAGTACCAAAGTGAGGCCTGATTTTTATTTTTGTTTAAAACTGTGTTGTTCCTGAATGTAATAGCAATTCCTGAATATTCCTTCCATATTCAACTTCTCAAATACCTTTAAATATGAGAACTATGATTTTAATTCTTAATAATAATGTATAATGATAATTTGCCAAAGTGGTAGGTTTTGGTTATTCTCACCACTAAAACATCAAAATAGTTACCGTATGAGACGATAGACTCTAATTTTGTTTTCTATGTTGGTTACTTGACTATGGACATGTAGATCAAAGTATCCTGTGGTAAACCTCAAATATATACACTAAAAAATGTATTTTTTAATCTTCATTATTACAATTGTTGAAAGGGATTGTCTCTAGAAATCCTGTTTCTTTCAGAGGGAGAACATTTTCCTCAGCACCTGCTATTTGAAAAGCAGAATAACATGCACTCAAAGATATGAACCTTATCAATATAAATAAGTAGGACCAACAATTGTGCTTGCAATATATTTTCATTTGCAGTGGAATTCTTACCATGAAATACTAAGTCACTAAGTGAATGAAATGATCTGACTTAATTTGTGGACTCTGATTAATACATAAATGCTGGAAGGAGCAAGAGAAGAACATCTTTGTAATATTTTAAATACACGTCAGAAACTGAAATGAAGTCAGATGTGGAAGGAAGGACAGGGCTAATATTTTTATGATACCTTAAAATTTAAATGAAAATTACAATTAAACCTAGTGGGCCATTTTATCAGTATCACCAGAAATATTTCTTATGTAAGAATTGTTATGACTTGAGTATTAAGCTTCGTTTTAAATTGCTTAAAGTTCTAAATCAAAATATAAAGTGATTAAAAGGAATAAATCAGTGTCACAGCATTATGGCTTATCCACAGTTTATCTCAAAAATAAAATATAATGAAAACGCATTAGTTTCCATTTTTAATCTGGCTCTTTTGGTATCTTGTACACTCAAACTAAACTATTACACAATGAACAATAATTTATCCTCTGTAAAGAGAATTTAAAAGTAAAAATTATTTAGTCTTACCCATACATTAAAAGAGATTGCAGAGTTCCTTTAAAAGTACCAGTCTTTGTAAAAAAAAAAAAATTCAATATTATTGGATTGACAATAGAAACAATTATTTGCACATTTATTCATTTTGGAGATTTCATTTCCCACTCTCAGAAAAGTGTTATTTATACAATTTGCTTTGAACACAAGAGTCAACCAGTTTTATAACTGTGCATTTTCCAGAAGAGGAAGGAGTGTAGATTGCAAACTCCCCTAAGAGTATCTGAGAGCTCCCAGCAGGACAAAGCCAAGCTACTCTGCTGGGCACTGTGAATTCAAATATGCAGTGCAGTTGTCCCCGGGCATTAAGGACTTCTGGAATCATATACTTCAAGCCATTGTAGGTGTTTCTCATTTTAACAAGTAAAATTGCAATATCCTTGAATACTTTTCATCACAAAAGACTATGGTGGTTTAATCACAAAAACCATTTTGTGTCTAAAATACACTGTTAGAAGGGCTTTGATTGCTACGGCTCTGTCTGAGCTAATCCAAACATGGCATTAATAGCCGAAGGTCAAGATTCCCACTGACCTCAAGTAAGCTTGTCTTCCTCATGCAAACTGTATCTCAAACCTTGATAAATACCTAGCTCCTCTACATTAAAATGAAAATTGATAAGACATCCTATTAGTCAAATGATAGAAGAAGTAGCTAAAGAAAAACAAAGACAAGTTTTGAATGGAAGGTGACCTATAATCTGTGATCCTGAAACCTAAATGCCCAGTAATGTCCTAGAGATCTTGTTAAAATGCAGGTTTGTTTCAGTAGCTTTGGGCTTAATTTCTGGAGTCTTACATTGTAAACAAGTGATCCTTGTGGATGCACCACCCATATAACCTTCATCATTGAAGGAGCTCGATCAATGTTGACAAACCTTTTAAAGACGAGTGCCTAAACTGCAATCCCAAACTCACTCATTTATTGCAAAGTGCCTACACTGCTATACACCTGAATATTGAGGTTTTAGTTTAGGAAAAACAAGCCATGCACTAAAATCTTTAGTCTCAAAAGAAAAAAAAAATTAACTCGCATGCCATAAGTTTGCCACCACTGACCTAGCTTGTGAGAGATCCTTGATGACAAGAGGAAGGAAAATTGTTAATGTGACTAGCCTGCAAAGGGAGGAGCTGGAGGAGGTCAGATGATGCCACAGGGAGTCAGTGTTTAAGAGATCACACAGACCTGGGAGGCCAGGCAGGCACTTTGTTCACTTTCTCAGGTAATGGGAAAGCAATGAGTTGTGAACATAGTAGTTACACGGTTATATGTCCTTTTCAATATAAACAAAATGATTTGTTAGTAAACATTCATTGAGAAAAATAAAACTCAGTATTACCTTTTGAGTATAGGCATAACTATTTTTTAGCAAACTCTCATTCAGAAAAATAAAACTCAGTGTACTCTCTCTGATACTTATGCTTCTCAACTGAGTACTGGTATGTAATCATCTCTAAAGGAAAAGGATTTTTTAAATAAAAAGTTTAATTTCTATTCATTTCATGCCTGGAAAAACAGGAGAAAAACAAAAGGCATACAAAGTGTTACCAAAATATACAGTGAATCATCAAACTAAAAAAAAAAAAAAATTAAAGTAAAAGACAGGTTGCCATTAATCCTCCTCAAAATACTCCCCCTTGCTGTGAATACATTTAAACCATCAATTTCACCTCTTTCTGAAGCAGTTCTGGAAGTACTCTTTTCTGAGTGTCTCTATGAAATGTGATCAAACATATAGTGAATGTTTCTCTTAAGTGCAATCCAACAGAAACACAGGTTCATAAAAATTTTAGGGTGTGTCTCCATCCACTTTACTCACTTGATGTGACACCAGGAAACTTCTGCCTTCCTCAAAGTCAACATAACCATGAACCGGAAATATTTTTAATAGATTCTGAACAAAGAGGCAGCCATCAAAATGCAAATAAAGCACCTCATATTTTTTTTAACCAAGAACATGTATTGGTACAATGTACATGTAATGGTTACATTCATCACATTTATTTTGTGCCTGTACATGATGCATCTTGGTTTTCCCCATCTTCCCCACCCCTCCCTTCTGTTTCCTCCTTCCCTATTTACAGCAGGTTTATTCATATTTTTTCCATGATTTCCCTTTCCTTTTTCTTTCCTTTTTTTCCCTTCCTGATTTTCTCCTTTCTCTCTTTCTAATCCTTCTCTCCTTTGTATATTATCTTCCTTTTATATAATAATATCTATTATACCTCTTTGTCCTTATTTACACTTATGGTTTCTCATATCAGAGAAACAATTCGATATGTGCTCATGAGTGTCTGATTTATTTCTCTTAATAATATGTTCTCAAGGAACATCCATTTACATACAAGTGATTCTAGTTTATCCTTCTTTAAGGTGGTATAGTACTCCATTGTGTAGAAAAACCACATTTTCTTTAGCCATTCATTGGTTGTTGGGCATTTAGGTTGTTTCCAAGACTTAGCTATTACAAACTGTGTTACTATAAACATGGTTGTGTATATATCCCTGTGATATGATGATTTTAATTCTTTTCTGGGAAGATCCAAGGTAGGGGAATACCTGGATCAAATGGAATCTCTAGTTGTAGTGTTTTGAGGAATCTCCATATTGATTTTCACAGTGGCTGGACCAGTCTACATTCTCACCAACAGTGGAGGAGGGTTCCTTTTTTCCAACGGTCCTGCCATCATTTGTTATTGGTTGATTTTTCCTAAATGTGGTTCTTTCTGGAGTGAGATGGAATCTTAACGTTGTTCTGATTTGCATCTCTCGAATGACTAGTGATGTTGAACACTTTTTAACATATTTATTTGCCATTTTTATTTCTTCATCTGAGAAATGTTTATTCATTTCAGTTGCCCATTTTTGAATAGGGTCTTTAATTTTGGGATGTTCAATTTTTTTTGAGTTCTTTGTATATTCTAGATGTTAGACTTTTGTCTGATGGATAGCTAGCAAAATTTTTTTCCCTGTCTGTGGGTTTTTGCCCTGCTCTATTGATGATTTCTTTTGCTGTGCAAAAACTTTTTAATAGCATGTGGTCCCAAGCACTGATTCTTTGTATCGTTTCCAGTGCAGTCTGAGTTGTGTTCATAAATTTTTTCCCTACCCCTGTGTCTTTGAGAGTTATTCCTACTCTATTCTCCAGTAGATTTAGTGTCTCTGTTTTAATGTTTAGATCTTTGACCCACTTCGATTTTAGTTTAGTACATGGTGTGAGACAGGTAACTAATTTTAGTTTTCAGCATGTGGCAAGCCAATTTTTCCAGTACCATTTGTTAAAGCGGTTATCTTTCTTCCAGTGTGGGTGTTTGGCTCCTTTGTTGAAGATGAGGTATTTGAGTGTGTTTGGAGTTGTTTCTGCATCCTCCAATCTATTCCACTGATCCTCAGGTCTGTCTTTTTTGGCAGTACCATGCTGTTTTTATCACCATAGGTTTATAGTATAATTTTAGGTCGGGGACTGTGATGCCCCCTGCCTTTCCCCTGTTGCTTAGGATTGTTTTTGCTATTCTTGTTCTCTTCTGGTTCCAGATGAAATTCATGACTGTCCTTTATAATTCTTTGAAATATGTTAGCGGTATGTTGATTGGAATTTCATTAAATGTGTATAGTAATTTAGGAAGTATAGCCATCTTCACTATGTTGGTTCTTCCTACCCAGGGACATGCGATATCTTTCCATTTTCTGATATCCCTTTCAATTTCCTTTTTCAGAGTGCTATAGTTTCGATGTAAAGATCTTTTACTGCCTTTGTTAGATAGATTCCTAAGTATTTTATTTTATTTTGTACAATTGTGAAAGGTATATCTTCTGTTATTTCTTTCTCAGTGGGTTTATTGTTTGTGTATAGGAATGCTATTGACTTTTGGGTGTTGACTTTGTGTCCGGCAACACAACTGAATTTAGTTATTAAACCTAGAGGTTTTTTGGTGGAGCTTTTTGGGTCTTCTATGTAGAGTATCACATCACCTGCAAATAATGATAGTTTAACTTCTTCCTTTCATATCTTTATTACTTTTATTTCTTTCTCTTGTCTAATTGCTCTGGCTAATATTTCTAGAACTATTTTGAATAACAGTGGTGATAGTGGGCATCCTCGTCTTGTTCCATATTTTTGCGTGAAAGCTTCCAGTTTCTGACCATTTAGTGTGATGTTGGCCGTTGGTTTGTCATAGATGGCTTTTATCAGATTTAGATATACACCAACTATTCCTAATTTCTGTAGGGTTTTTATCATGAATGCATGTTGGATTTTGTCAAATGCTTTTTCTGCATCTATTGAGATGATCACGTGATTTTTGTCTTTGACTTTGTTGACACAGTGTGTTACATATATTGATTTGAGTATGTTGAACCATCCTTGCATCCCTGGGATGAATCCTACCTGGTCGTAGTGTATAATTTTCTTCATAATTCTTTGCAGATAATTTCTGTTGGCCAGTATCTTGTTGAGAATTTTTGCATCTATGTTCATTAGGGAGATTGTCCTGTAGTTCTCTTTTTCAATTGGATTCTTTTCTGGTTTTAGGGTAATGCTTGCTTCCAGGAATGATTTTGGAAGTACTGCTTCCTTTTCAATTTTATTAAAGAGTTTGAGGAATAGTGGTATTAGATCATCTCTGAATTTCTTGTAGAATTCAGCTGTTAAACTGTCAGGACCTGGGTTTTTCTTTGTTGGTAGGTTTTTAATGACCTCTTCAATTTCAATGGCTGATATTTGGTTATTTAGTGTTTTTATCTCTTCTCGGTTTTGTTTTGGTAATTCATATGTTTCTAAGAAACTGTCCATTTCTTCCATGTTTCTCATCTTGTTTGAGTATAGGTTCTTGAAGTAGGTGTTGATGATCCTTTGGATTTCAGATGGGTCATTTGTAATTTCACCCCTTTCATTTTTTTTTAAGTCACATTTTCATTTTTTACAAATGGAAAAATGGCATAATGATCAGACAATACAAAATTATGAAATCCTCAAGCACCAAGAAATAAAATGTTGCCAGGTACATTTACCTGTTATACTCACAGTATCTAAATGTGTCCTTACTGCATACTGTTGCTATATTTTTTTCTTTCCTTTTTTTTTTTTTTGATAAGATTGGCTAGAGGTTTGGCTATTTTGTTTAGTCTTTCAAAGAACCAACTCTTTGATTTGTTGAATCTTTGTATTGTTTTCTTGGTCTCAATTGCTTTAATTTCAGCTCTGATCTTAATAATTTCCTCTCTTGTATGAGCTTTGGGTTTGATTTGTTCTTCTTTTTCTAGATGTTTGAGGTTCAACATTAAGTTGTTTATTTGAGCTCTTTCTGTCTTCTTGCTGTGGGAGTTCAGTGCGATAAAATTCCGGGGAGCACTACTTTCATTGTATCCCATAAGTTCCAGTACGTTGTATTGTCATTGTCATTTAACTGCATAAACTGCTTAATTTCTTCTTTAATTTCTTCTGTGACCCAGCTGTTATTCAGAAGGATATTAGTTAGTTTCCATATTTTTATGTGGTTTTTTGGGTTTCCGTTGCCACCGAATTCTAGTTTCATTGTACTATGGTCTGATAGTATGCATAGCATAATTCCAATTCCCTTACATTTACTTAAGTATCCTTTATGAGCTGGTATGTGGTCTATTTTGGAGAAGGACCCATGTGCGGCTGAGAAGAACATCACCTCATATTTTTTGCAAGACTCATTAATCAATAATCCTGCTTGCTGATAACCCTGATTTATGGATAGGAAAAAATAACACAGAGAAAAGAAAAGTCATTGTAAAAGCTCAAAAAAATGTGGAACGAGTAACCTGATGTGCAGAGATGTCAGTTACTATGATTGAAACTTGGTACCATGATTGAAAATGTGACCCATTTACCAATTAAGACTGTCCTCTTAATGTTTTGTGCAATATTTTCTTAACTCATTTTTTTGCCTGTCTTTAATTGTAAAAGATCCTCATTGATGCTTCCAGTTTGGGCACTTTTTTCAATTTTAGTTATTTCAATAAGTGCACTGGAAAATACACTTGTGATTTTATTTGGATTTTAGTGATGGTTAAGATAGTCTAACTTTTTTATACTCATTTGATTTCTGCTTATTCATTTTTTAAATACCTAAACAAATGTTTCGCCATTATTCTGTGTGTATTGCTGAGTATCAAAACAAGGACCTGTGCATGCTAAAGTACCAC
Organism: Hystrix cristata; assembly: GCA_004026905.1. Classification (NCBI taxonomy): domain Eukaryota; kingdom Metazoa; phylum Chordata; class Mammalia; order Rodentia; family Hystricidae; genus Hystrix; species Hystrix cristata. The sequence goes on along the minus strand of PVJO010017070.1, from coordinate 24,557 downwards.
TGAGCTACATCTCCAGCCCCTTTTACCCATTTTCTCATGGGTTTATTATTTTTGTAATTATGAACTTTTTAATTTCTTCACACATTCTCTATTGAATATGTAATTTACAAATAGCTACCTTACATAGGTTATCTCACTGGTCTATTTCATTAGTGACATTGTACTGGTTAGACACAGGGAACAAAAGACAGCATCTTGATTACTTTTATTGATTATACTGTTGTGCCAAAAGATGAGCATACATCCTATAAAAATCCAGAGCCTTTTAACTCAGTGAAATTTCCAAGAATCAGTGAACTAGGACATATCGAGATACCTCTTCAAAGGTAAAGCATACGTGTTCTACATATGGCCACTCATACAATCAAAAATGAAACACAAACTCTAATAAAGATTTTTTTTTTGGAGGCCATGTATTCCTCATTTGACAAACTACTGTGACTCATTTACCAGGTGACCAGAAAGCTACTTTTCAGTGGAATACAAATAAGCAAAATCTGTCCATCAGGCTTTCCTCTGAAAATGTATGTCATGTAGCTTATTATCCAGTGAGGCTTCATCTGGCAGTGAATTGCGCAATGCTGACTGGAGTGTTTGGCAGGTCTTTATATGTAATTCATGGGCAGGCTCTTGGAACTCTTAGCAAAGCTCTTAAATCATAAGCAAATCTGCACTATCCTTTTGAGAAAGCAGATGTTGGCATGCTAATGATGTTTAGATACTAGATGCTTAATCACAGACCCAAGTTACTGTGTATCCTGAGTTTTCCCTACTGAAATGGATGCCATAGATTTGGTTGTACACAGTATGTCTCCATTAGCAGATGGAAGTGGTATATATACATGTTTAGTGTAAGAAATCCCCACAGGGACATAAAAATTTCTTGAAGTGGCCCAGATTGCCTTGATTTAATGCATACAGTCTGTGCTGTCCCATCCTGGATTTCCAGTTGCGAAAGGTGGGAGGGTGTTTGACCAATTGACAAAAGAAGAGAAGACAGAAGCTGGAATTACAGAACATTTTGTCTGGTATACTAACACCACCCTTAACTAAAGTGCTATAGTACTAATGCCCCTTTATAAACCACACTCGAAAGACACTATTGAAGTGAAATCCTGTCAGTAAGTAGCAATTGAAACAGTACGTCTTTCACTGCCTGGAAAGAGAAATATGCAGATGTGCACTTTTTTATGTCATCTTGGGCCATGGCCGATAGTTTGGCTGCATCATCAAGGACTTGAAAGGAACATGACTGAAAAATGATGATGGAAACCTTCAGGGAATGTGTAGGAAGCAGAATTCATGAGTTATTCAAAAATGTGAAGATATTTGTGTTTCACTTGAATGTTCACTAAAGTTTGATATTAGCAGGAGAGATCTATTAGCTCATTTTCTTTTCCAATAGTAAATGATTGAAGGATCGTTATTTATTTATTTAATTTCTTTGTATGCTGGGGATAGAACTTAGGGCATTGCATGTGCTGGGGAAGCGCTCTACACTGAGCTATATCTCTAATCTGGAATATTTGTGTTTTAAAAAATTTATTTCACTCACAGATTTGTAGGCTGAAAGTCCAAAAAACATGGCACCAACTCTAACGAGAGCTGCCATCTGCTTGTCTGAATCATTTCATAGTAAATGACATCACAATGGCAGGAATGTGCCTGAAAGGGAGATATGACATCACTCTTCTAGATGTCTAAGAGAAATGGTAAGAGGATGCTAATAACCTCTCACTAAGGCACACCATTAGCAGACACTTAGTTCTATATCTTCATGGTCCTTTGTGTTCTGCCTACCAGATCAATGGTGGCCATATTTTTGGTATAAATGAAAAAGAGTTTATTGAAAGCCACCTCTGAGGAGATGGAAGGGCCCATTTGTCTTAAATCACCATCTCTCTATATACAGTGAGTAAAGATCTTTTATAGTAAGAAACAGAATGGAGGAGGACACAAGGAGACAATTCAAATTGTCACTCTTGCTTTAACACTTCCAGATATCTTCAGCTCATTATCTTCTTTCTTGTGGAAAGTAAACTGGGCTTCCAGCTCCTACGGCCAGCATCTTCATCTTCTGTCCACTCATGTGCCGAACAGGGAAGGTGGTAACCATTTATGTCCTAGGCGGGAGGATTTTGTTGAAGCCACTTATCGCTAACAGAAAAAATTTCTAACATTTAGTGTTCTATTTTGTAATGCCAGACACAACTCTGTCCTTGCACTGGTCTAGTGCTCAATCTTGAGGACCTGGAAGTCCAACTTTTGCATGAGTCCCAATATTCCCCATTTTCTTCTCATTCAAACAAAAATCTGCCACCAGAATAGAGTAAATGCAATATGAGTCCCAAATACAAAACATTATTGTCTTTATAAATTGATCATACTCAAGTCCTGAAGGAAAGAACGTTACTTTAGTGCTCAGTAGATTAATCATGCAGGACTACAACCAGTATAATATATTTATTCATTTTCATCTTTAATTTCTTGTATGACATGAATAATATGTTTAAATTATTTATGTTTATGAATGAAGGATACACAATTTTTAGGATGCACACTTTTAAAGAGGTAATAAAGTAAAAAAATTTCATCAAAATGATAGAACTATAACAACATTAATCTTGAAAATGAATGAAAATATTGACATACAATTTCACATTGTTATACTTAATTATAGAAGAGAAGATATTATTATGAGATCTAAGAATTTCCCTTCAACATCTTTCTCACTGACTCTATGACTTGCTTGTTTCTCAGGCTGTAGATAAAGGGATTTAACACAGGAATTATGACAGTGTAAAATAAAGAAGCGATCATATCCTGATCATCTGCTTGTAAAGTTGTGGGATGCACATACATGAAGAGAAGAGGACCATAGTACAAAGACACAGACAAGAGATGCGCTCCACAGGTGGAAAAGGCTTTGCTTGCACCCTTTTCAGATTTCTTTTTTAAAACTGTAAATAGAACAAATGTATAAGAGACAAGAATAGTCACAATGCTGAATACTTGTATTGAGCCAGAGAAAATGAAAAGCATTAGATAATTAATAGCAGGATCAGTACAGGAAATCTTTGTCAGTGGTATAACATCACAATAAAAGTGATGTATTATGTTGGAATTACAGAACGTTAATCCGAATAAAAAACTTTCATGAAGTATGGCATGAAGAAAACCACCTACAAATGATAAAACTAATAACTTGATGCATAGTTGATTGGTCATTATCACTGGATAAAGTAGGGGTTTGCATACAGCTACATAGCGATCGTACGCCATTGTTGCCAAGAGGAAAGAGTCTGTTGTGGCACTGACTGCAAAGGAGAAAAATTGTATCATGCATTCAGAGAATGTTATCACCTTATCATTGACTAATAAGTTAACCAGCATTTTTGGTGTCACAGTGGATGATAACCAAGCATCTACAAAGGCTAAATTCCCAAGGAAAAAATACATGGGGATGTGAAGGTGAGAGTCGCTCCTGATGAGTGTAATCAGACCCAGGTTCCCCACGATGGTGATGAGGTATATTGCCAAGAACACCAGGAACAGGGGGATCTGCCACTCTGGTTGATATGGGAGTCCTGTGAGAGCAAACTCTGTCAGAAATGTTACATTTTTCATTTCTATGTCGCCAGTGGATGTCCTCTGAAATGCAAATTATTAGATAAAAAACAGATTTATAAGAATTTACAAGGCAAAACTTTCAGGGTAAGATGAGATAAAATCATACAATGATATAATGATAAAATGTACATTTTGGAGTATGTGCTACTGTAATAGAAGAAAATATTTTGGCAGAATTAGAAATGGCAGAAACTTTAATTAAGTTCAATAAATCTGCTTGAAGTAAAAGATTTAGAGATTATAAGAGGCTATGTGTATGACATATTTATTGAGAACTATTGAATGTGGTAGGAAATACTGTGTCCTGGACATGTTGAGATTCTGGAAGAAAATTTTACGACTTTTCATGAGTATAAGTTGAATTGAATATCACATGAAAGAATTTGAATTTTCTTTCTCAAGGAGCACACTTACGCTGTATTCAAATTTGGAATGATATAATAACATATTATATACTTGAAAATATACACAATGCTTCTAGGAGTGAACACTAAAGTCAAGGATACTAATCAAGAAACTGTTGCTATTGTCCAGGGGTTCCCAAAGCATATTACACACCTCTCTTTTCTAGCGGAGTTCATTGTACAAAACCTAGAGTATGAGGCAATATGTCATCAACAGAGTCAAATATTCAATAATGAGTTAAGTATTTGTTTTTAAACAGATTCTCTGATAATATAAACTAAGAGTGGTGCCTATTCCATGTACAATGTAGCATTGGTAATAATTAGGAGAATAGAGAATCACTAGGATTAGGTTACATACTAGATATTATTATGTGGTCAGTGAAGGAGAGAGATGTCCCTTGGTGACTGGGTAGGTGATCAGCAGAAATAAAACAAGAACTTCATTCTCTTCTCAACTTTGGAGGGGGAGTATTTAGTTAAACATATTGGTCTGCTCTACTACATGAGAACGGTATTGCTGTACTCCTCTAGATGGTAGTTGGAGGCAGATGATGGGTAGTGTCTACAACAGTGAGTACACACAGAGTAAAGAGATGAGGGACAAGAAAATACTGAGGAAGTATTATTACAGAGACTAGAGATTATAATGTGGACCAATGCCTTTTATTAGCCACATCTGAACCTCTTTCTAACACATGAATCTCTGCTAGGCTGAGGCTATGATGAACTTGAGAACCCAAAATAAGTAGGAACCTGCTTTTTCATTCCCTTCACACTTAGAGTGAGGGCACTGCATCTAGATTTGCACAGTCCAACCCACAGATACAGCATTCATAATATGGACAGACACAAAGAAAGGAAGAAAGGTACAGAGACAAAAGAGAAAAGGCAAACCAAGCAATAACATCAAGACTTTAGCAAATACAACTTCTATTCACAGCAATAGCTCTGTTGGTGTGAGTTGTGGCATCTAAGGCCAACAGCAGTGATAAAAATCTTTATTAAGACAGTGTTGGGTCATAATTTGGCTGTTCATTGGCTGCCTTATTTTCTTATCTCCTTGCCAATTTTTAAAATTGACACCTCTCATCTCTCTAAACTTATTTCTTATTGGAAGTGAGAGCATTGGACTGAAGAAAAGAGAGGCAAGAGGCACGCTAAAACATAATGAGCAGAGTGATCCCAAAAGCAAAGGGGAAAATGAAAAGAAGAGTTTTGTGGATGTAAACTCTGTGTGTCATTTTCTCCCCCATGAAGTTTGAGTACCAAAGAGAAGTCTGATTTAATTTTTTGTTTAAAATTGTGTGTTGTTCATGAATGTAATGGCACTGCCTGAATATTCTTTCCATTTTAAAATTCTCAATTACCTTTAAATATGACAACTCTGATTTTAATTCTTAATAATAATGTATATTGATAACTTGTGAAAGTAATAGATTTTGGATACTCTCACCACCCACAACACCAAAGTAGGTACCACATGAGATGATAGATGCTAATTTTGTTTTCTATGTTAGTTACCTGACTCTGGACATGTAGAGCAAAGCATCATGTGGTAAACCTCAAATATATACAATAATAAATTTATTTCTTCATTTTCATTATTACAATTGTTGAAATGGGTTGTTTCTAGAAATCCTGTTTCTTTCACAGGGAGAACATTTTCCTCCCCACCTGCTTTTTAAAAAGCAGAATAACATGCACTCAAAGATAGGAATCTTATCAGTATAAATAAGTAGGACCAACAATTGTGCTTGCAATATATTTTCATTTGCAGTGGAATTCTTTCCATGCAATTCTAGGTCACTAATGAATGAAATGATGCGACTCAATTTGTGGACCCTGATTAATACATAAATGCTGGAAAGAGCAAGGGAAGAACATTTTTGTCTTATTTGAAATACATGTTAAATAATGAAATGGTGTCAGAGGTGGATGGAGGCACAGGGCTAATATTTTCACAATGCCTTAAAATTTTTAATGAAAATTATGATTAAATATAGTGGGCCATTTTATCAGTATCTCCAGAAATATTTCTTATGTAAGAATTGTCATGACTTGAGTATTAAGCCCAATTTTAAATTGCTTAAAATGTTAAATCAAAATATAACATGAAGAAAAGAAATAAATCAGTCTCATAGCATTATTGCTTATCCACAGTTTAGCTCAAAAATAAAATATAAAGGTAATGCACTAGTTTCCATTTTTTATCTTGCTTTTTGGGATTTTACACACCCAAAACTACATTTATTACAAAATTTAAAAATCTTGAACTTTTGTAAAAATCTTTTAGAAGTAAAACATTATTTAGTCTTACCCAAACATTAAAAGAGATTGTGGAGTTCCTTGAAAAGAATCAGTCTTTATAAAGAAGAAAAAATTCAATAGTACCGAATTGACAATACAACCAATTTTTTTCCACACTTATACATTTTGAAGATTTCATTTCCCACTCTCAGAAGAATGTTGTTTATATAAATTTGCTTTGAACACGAGAGTCAACCAGTGCATAACTGTGCTTTTTGCAGAAGAGGAAGGAGTGTAGATCGCAAACTCCCCTAAGAGGATCAGAGAGTTCCCAAAGGATAAAGTGAAGCTATTCTGCTTGGCGCTGTGAATTTAGATATTAAGAAGTCAGGTTGTCCCCAGGCACTACAGACTTCTGGAATCTTATACTTCAAGTCATCACAGATGTTTCTAATTTTGACAACTAAAATTGCAATATCCTTGAATATTTTTCATCTCAAAAGACTATGGTAGTTTAATTACACAAACCATTTTCTGTCTAAAACTTAGTGTTGCAAGGGCTTTGATTCTATGGTTCTGTCTGAACTAATGAAAACATTAATAAGCCAAGGTCTAGATTCCCACTGATCTCAAGTAAATTTGTCTTCCTCATGAAAACTCTATCTCAATTCTTGATAAATACCTAGTTCCTCCAATTTAAAATGAAAATTGACGAGAAGCCCTATTAGTCAAATGTTAGAAACAATAGCTACAGAAAAAAAGACAAGTTTTTGAATGGAAAGTGACCTATTATCTGTGCTTCTGAAACATAAGTGCCCACTAATGCCCTAGAGGTCTTGTTAAATTGCAGGTTCATTTCAGTAGCTCTGGGCTCAATTTCTGGAGTCTTACATTGTAAACAAGTGATCCTTGTAGACTCACCACCCATATAGCCTTCATCATTGAAGGAGCTCGATCAATAATGAGAAAACTTTTAAAGATGAATGCCCAAGCTCCAACCTCAAACCCACTCATTTGTTGTAAAGTGCCAACACTATTACAACTGAATACTGAAGGTTTTGTTTAGGAAAAAAAATTACATTGTACATTAACATCTTTCATCTTAAAAGAAAAAAAAAATAACATGCATGCTGTAGGTTTGCCCACACTGACCGAGCTTGTGAGAGAGCCTTGATGATGAAAAGAAACAAAATCATTAATGTGACTAGCCCACAGAGAGGAGCTGGAGGAGGTCAGATGTTGCCACAGGGAGTCAGTGTTTAAGAGATCACACAGACCTGGGAGGCCAGGCCAGGCACTTTGTTCGCTTTGCCAGGTAAAGGGAAAGCAATGAGCTGTGAATATAGTAGTCACATGCTCAATATTTCCTTTTGAGTATTAACAAAATGACCCGTGAGTAAATATTCATTCAGAAAACAAAACTCAATGTACTCATTGTGATATTTATATTTGATATCTGAGTACTGGTGTGTAATTAGCTCTAAAGTGAAAAGAATTTTTTAAACAAAAAGTTTAGTCTGCATTCATTTCACGCCTGGAAAGGTAAGAGAAAAACAAAGGGCATACAAGGCGTTACCAAAATTTACAGTGACTCATTAAAGTAAAAAATATAATGAAGTTAAAAATGGGTTGCCATTAATGTCCCTCATAATATTCCTTCTTGTTGTGAATACATTTATACCATCAATTCGACCTCTTTCTGAAGCAGTTCTGGCAGTACTCTTTTCTGTGTGTCTCTCCGAGATGTGATCAAACGTATAGTGAATGCTGCTGTGAAGTGTAATCCAACAGAAACGCAGGTTCATAAAAATCTTAGGGTGTGTCTTCACCTGCTTCACTCACTTGATGTGACACCATGAAACTTCTGACTCTCATTCAGAGTTAAAATAAACACGAAAGGGAGATGTTTTTAATTGATTCTGAATACAGAGGCAGCCAACAAAGTGCAAACAAAATCACCTCATATTTTTTGCAAGACTCATTAATCAATAACCCTGCTTGCTTGGAATGTGGCTAGTGAAAAAGAATTTTGCATGGAGACAAATAACACAGATAAAAGAGAAGTCATTGTAAAAACTCTGCAAAAATGTGCTGTGAGTAACTATGTACAGAGATACCAGTTACCATGATTGAAACTTAACTGACATTTAGTGCCCTTTTACTTTTTTGTGCAATGTTTTCTTAACTCATTTTGTTGCCTGTCTTTGGTTACAAAAGTTCCTCATTGATGCTTCTAGTTTGGGCACTTTTTCAGTTTTAGTCATCTTAATAAGTGCAATGGGACATACGCTTATGATTCTTTTTGCACTTTAGTGATGGATAAGATAGTCTAATATTTTTATATTCATGTGAGTTCTGCTTCTATTCATTTTGGAAATATCTACCCAAACCTTTTGCTCATTGTTCTCTGTGTGTGTTGCTCAGGCAAGCACGACACCCTAAGTACTATTGTTAGCACACACAAAAAAAAAAAAAAAGAAGAAGAAGAAGAAAGAAAGAAAATGTCTAAGAGAGTTGCATGTTTTTGGAGGCCGTATTTTCCTCATTTGAGAGACTTCTGTGACCCCTTTACCAAGTGACCAGAAAACTACTTTGGAGTGGAATACAAATACACAAAGGCTGCCCAGCAGGCTTTCCTGTGCAAACGTACGTCCTGTAGCTCATCATCCAGTGAGGCTTCAACAGGCAGTGACTTGTGCAATGTTGACTGGAGTCTTTGGCAGCTTTCCATAGGTGAATCATAGGGCAGGCCACAGAATTTTTGCAAAGCTCTTAAATCTTAAGCAAATCTGCACTATCCTTTTAAGGAGACAGCTGCTGGTGTGCTAATAGTATTTATTGGACACTAGATGCTTAATTGTGGCCCCGAAGTTAGCGTGTGTCCTGAGTTTTCTATACTGAAATGGATGCATTCAATTTGGATATGCACAGTAGCACTCCATCAGCAAACGGAAGTAGTATATATATGTTCGGTCTAAGAAGGCCCTTAAGGGACATACAAATTTCTTGAAGTGGTCCAAATTTCCATGATTTCCATCCTTAGGACATACTGTCTTCACTGTCCCATCCTGGACTTGCGGTTGCGAGAGGTGGGAGGGTGTTCGAAGAATTGACAGAGGAAGAGAAGACAGAGGCCTGGATGACAGAATATTTTGTCTGATATTCTAATGCCACCTTTAAGTAAAATTCTATAGTACTAATACCCGTTTATGAACCAGACCGAAAAGACACTATTCAAGTCAAATCCTCCCCAGTATGTAGAATCTCTAACAGTATGCTTGCCTTTGTCTGACAGAAAATTAAACAGATGTGTAACTTTTTATATCATCATGGTCTGTGGCCAATGGTTTGGCTGGAATATAAAAGACTTCAAAAGGACGTGATTGAAAAAGTGATGATGCGAATCTCACGGGAATGTCTTTGAAGGAGAACTAATGAGTTGTTCCAAAATGTGAAGATACTTGTGGTTCATCTGAATGTTCCTAAAGGTTGATATCAGCAGGAGAGAGGTATGAGCTCATTTTCTTTTCCAATAAGAAACAAATAGAGGTTGAGCATTTATTTATTTATTTACTTGGTGTAATCGGGATAAAACTTAGGACCTTGCATGCGCTAGGGAAGTGCTCTACCACTGAGCTATATCCCCAGACCTGATCATTTATTCTTTAAAAAGATTTATTTTGCTCACACATTTGAAGGCTGAAATTCCAGAAAATATGACACCAACTGTAATGAGAACTGCCACCTGCTTGTCTGCATCATCTCATAGCAAATGACCTCACAACAGCAGGAGTGTGTGTGAAAGGGAGATCTGACATCACCCTTCTAGAATCCCGAGAGAGATGGCGAGAGGATGCTAATAACTTCTCACTAAGCCCCAACGTTACCAGACACTTAGTTTACATCTTCATGTTCCTTTGTGTTCTGCTAACACAAATCGATGGAGGCCATTTATTTTGATATGAAGGAAAAATACTTTATTGAAAGCTAGCTCTGAGAAGATGAAGGGCCCATTTGTCGCATATCACCATCTGTCTCTATACAGGTGAGTAAACATCTTTCATAGCAAGAAACAGAGAGGAGGAGGACACAGGGAGATAATTCAAATCTCCACTCTTGCTTTAACACTTCCAGACATCTTCAGCTCACTATCCCCTTTCTCGTGGGAAGCAAACTGGACTCCCAGCCTCTGTGGCCAGCCTCTGAGTCTTCTGTCCACTCACCTGCAGAGCAGGGAAGTGTGTAGGCATTTATGACATAGGCAGGAGGGATTTTGTTGAAGGCACTTATCGATAACAGAGAAAAATTTCTAACTTTTACAGTTCGATTTTATAATGCCAGACACAACTCCTGCTTGCTTTGCTTTAGCCTTCAATCTTGAGGACCTTAAAGTCTAACATTTGCATGAGTCCCAATGTTGCCCATTTTCTTCTCATTCAAACAAAAATCTGCCACCAGAATAGAGTAAATGCAGTATGAGTCCCAAGCTACAAAGCGATATTTTCTTTATAAATTTATCATGCCCAAGTCCTGATGGAAAGAACTTTAGTTTAGTGCTCAGTGTATTTATCATGCAAGAATACAACCTGCATAATATTTTTACTTATTTCAAACTTTAATTTTTTTATGTAACATGAATTATACATTTAAATTTTTGTGTTCGTGAATGATGTACATTTTAATGAAGCTAATAAAGAACAAAAAACTTAATTCATCAAAATTATAGAACTATAAGGGCATTAATATTTGAATATGACTGAAAACTATTGACATATTCTTCAACAATGTTATAATTAATTATAGGAGAGAAGATACTGTGAAATCTAAGAATTTCTATTCAACATCTTTCTCACTGACCCTATGACTTGCTTGTTTCTCAGGCTGTAGATAAATGGATTTAACACAGGGATTATGACAGTGTAAAATAAAGAAAAGATCATATCCTGATCATCTGCTTGTGAAGATGTGGGATGCACATACATGAAGAGAAGAGAACCATAGTACAAAGACACAGATAAGAGATGTGCTCCACAGGTGGAGAAGGCTTTGTTTATACCCTTTTCAGTTTTCTTTTTTAAGATTGTAATAAGAACAAATGTATAAGAAAGAAAAATAGTCATAATGCTGAATACTTGTATTGAGCCAGAGAAAATGAAAAGCATTAGATAATTCAGAGCAGGATCAGTACAGGAAATCTTTGTCAATGGTATAACATCACAATAAAAGTGATGTATTATGTTGGAATTACAGAACGTCAGCCTGAATAAAAAACTTTCATGAAGTATGGCATGAAGAAATCCACCTACAAATGATAAAATTAAAAGCTGGATGCATAGTCTATTGGTCATAATCAAAGGGTAAAATAATGGTTTGCATATAGCTACATAGCGATCATAAGCCATTGCCGCCAAGAGGAAACATTCCGTGGTTGCACTGATGCCAAAGGAGAAAAATTGTATCATGCATTCTGAGAGTGTTATCACCTTATTGTTGACTAATAAGTTAATCAGCATTTTCGGTGTCACGGTGGATGACAAGCAAGCATCTACAAAGGCTAAATTCCCAAGGAAAAAATACATGGGGATGTGAAGGTGAGGGTCGCTCCTGATGAGTGTAATCAGACCCAGGTTCCCCATGATGGTGATGAGGTATATTGCCAAGAACACCAGGAACAGGGGGATCTGCCACTTTGGCTGATACGGAAGTCCTGTGAGGACAAACACTGTCAACAGCGTTGCATTTTTCACTGACATTTCCTCACTGGATGTCCCCTGAAAAAAAACGGGGGTGAATATGAAAAAGATTTATAAGAATTTATAATGAAGAAATGGGATGGTAAGAGTTGAGAAAAAAATCAGTCTTTTATACATATAAAATGCACTTGTCAGAATATATAGCATTGTAATAGAATAAACTAATTTGGAGAGATTAAAATGGCAGAAACGTTGATTAATTCAGTTCAATAATACTGGAAAAACAAATTTACAGGAAATGAAAAGCTTTCTAAATTTTTGACCAAAGAATTTATTCAGAGCTATTTCTTGTGTTTAGAAATTCTGTCCTAGACATGTGCAGAGTCCAGAGCAAAGCTATCTGGCCATGAATATAAACTGAGTTGAATGACTTGTGAAGGAACTTAATTCTATTCCTCAAATAGCAGGCTTTTGCTCCGATATTTTACAATGTGGAATGATCTGTTAAAATATTCTTTATATGAAATATTTGCTGGTACACATAATGCCTGTTGGCAGGGAACATTAAAGTCAGCAATACTACTTGGGAAGCTGCCGCTGTCCAGCACTCTCAAAAGCATGTTCAACACCTTCGGCGTGTAAGGAAGCTCACTGTGCAAAACATAGATCGTGAGGTATTACTTCAGAAATTGTCAATAATTCAAGAATGAGGAAAGAATCTGTATTTTTAGAAAGTTCCTCTGATGTACAAATGTAACTGTCGTTCCTACTCCACACACGATGTGACACTTAATAATTAGGAGAATGAAGTCTTTAAGACTCAGACATGTTCTAGGTATTAAAGGGCATTAGGTGAAAACATGGTGATTGAATAAGTGATAATCAAGAATGAAATAGAGAACTGCAATTAATTTTGAAATCTGTGGAGGAAGAATCTTTTCAAACACCGAGAGAAATGTAGTAAAATATGTAAAACTACTACATAGTAACAGAAGAAACAACATGGGTGTCATTGGTGTGGCTTGAAGCACAGGTAAGGTTAACCTCTCCGTCAGTGAGGGTACAGAAAAGAAGGAGATGGGAGAAGAGAAAGTATTAAAAAAGTCATTGAAAGAGGAGAAGAGAACTATGACACAATTTGAGGTAGAGGAATAAAGCAGGAGACTGGAAGAGAGAAAAATAAAGAATAGCAAATGTCTTAGTTACTTTTCTCTCATTGCTGAGACAAAGTACCAGACACCCAAAGTTAGGGGAAGAAAGATTTATTTGGTTCACAGTTTGTAGAGGTTTCAGTGCACAATCAGTAGGGTCCAAGGCAGGGTGGCAGGACTGACAGGCAGAAGGCAGCCAGGTAAGCAAGGAATGTAAGCAAGGAGGCTAACCAGCTTCTTCCTGTATTTTACAACTTATCCAGGCTGCTAGAATTAGAGTGGTGCTAAACCAATCAGTGGATTGATTTAGTAATTACACACCCTTAATCCCAGCATCACACACTCTAGATCCAGCTATCTCTTACCATGTGAGGCGTTGGGGGAACATCTAGACACGAACCATAAAAGCAAATATATGTAGATAAGTATAGAAAAATCAGGAACAAGATTTGGCAAAGAAAGTTTGAACTGAGGTAAAAGGAAAGGAAAGGCTCAGAGGTTTGGATGCATATCCTTTCCTTAATCCTGGAATTCATTAAAAGTTATCTACTAAAATATCTTTTTTCCCATTCTATTCAAAGTACAGAGTATTTTTCCCCCATGGAATATGAGTAGAAACTAGAGGCCTCATGTAAATTCTTGTTACAGAAATCATGTGCTGTTTATAAATGTATTAGCATTTCTTCAGTGTTCTTTCTACTTTTAAATTCTCCATTATCTTTAAATATAAGGAAAATGTGAGAACTATAGTTTTAATCCTTCAGAGTTTATACTGATAATTTGCCATGGTAGTAGATTTGGGATAGTCTCACCACCAACAACAAAATAGTTACTATATGAGATGAAAGATGCTATTTTGTTTTCTATGCTTTTTAGTTGACTATGGACGTGCATATCAAAGCATCATGTGGCAACCTCCAATAGATACAATAAATGTTTTATTTCTTTATCTTCATATTATCATATTTAAAATGGACTGCTTTTAGAAATCCTGCTTGTTTAAGATATATATATACATGTATGTGTGTTTGTATATATACATATGCATATCTCTCTCTCTCTCTGTGTATATATATTATATATATATATATATATATATATATATATATATCCATGTGTATCATATCGGATGTGGATAACAGGATAGGGATAATATGTAAATAGCACCTTATATTTTAAATAGGAATTATGACTAATTATACATAATGGACCATTTTATCAGAATCACCAGAAATATTTCTCATATAAGAATTGTTATGTCTTGCATATTTAAATCTAGTTTTAAATTGCTTAAACATCCGGATCTCAATATAAAGTGATATAAGGGGAAAAAATCAGTCTCAGAATATTATTGCTTATTCATAATTACCTCAAAAATAAAATATGAAAATAATTCACTAGTTTTCATTTGTCATCTTACTAATTTGGTACCTTACACCCGATCTAAATCATTACAATTTTAGAGATATTTTTAGCTTGAATACAAAGATTTTTAAAATACGTATTATTTGATCTTACCTACATATTACAAGAGACTGTGGAGATCCTTTCATATATTAGGCTTCATAAGACAAAACAAAATACGTAGAATTAACAATAACAAACATTTGCATACTGATCAATTTTGGAAGTTTCATTTACCACTCTCAGCAAAATATTGTTTATATAAGTTTGCACTGAACACAAGTCAACCCGTTATATAGCGCTCTGCTTTTCCCAGCAGTGGAAGGAGAGGAGACTTGAAGGTCTCCTAAGAGTACCAGAGAGTTCCCAGGAGAAAACTGCAGCTATTCTACTAGGCACTGTGAATCTGGACATGAACGAGAATTCCAGGTTGTCCCCAGGCATTACAGACAGCTACAATCATAAACTTCAAGTCATCAAAGATGTTTCTCATTTTAATAACTAAATATTGTGCTTTCACTTAGTATTTTACATCAAAAATGACAAAGTTAGGGGTTGGGTATTTAGCTCAAGTGGCAGAGCTCTTGCCTAACAATCCCAAGGCCCTCAGTCAATCCCCAGCAAAAAAAAAAAAAAAAAAAGACAAATTTACAGAAACCGGTTTGTATCTAAAACATATGGTTCTGAGAACTGTGAATACCATGTTTCTGTCTGAGCTAATCAAAACATGTTGTGAAGCCCAAGATCTAGATTCCCTGCAGAAACTGACCCAAGTAATGTTATCGTCTACATGGAGGGTGTATCTGAAACCTAGATAAATACCAAATTTCTCCACTTTCAGGGAAAATTTGATGAGAAATTGTACTAGTCAAATGTTAGAAGTAGCTAAACAAAAGCAAAGACATACTTCTCAGTGGAAGGTGACCTATATGTGTGATTCACTAGCTTAAATATCCATTAATTTCTTAGAGATCTTGCTAAAATTCAGGTTTGTTTTAATAATTCTGGCCCAAACTTGTGAAGTCTTACTTTGTAATCAGGTGATACCTGTGGACCCACCACCCATCAGGCCTTCATCATTGGAGGAACTAGATTACAAGAGGGCCTTGATTAGAGAATCCAAAAGCTGCAAACATGACTAGCCTGCGCAGTGAGGAGCCGGACAGAGCCACAGGGAGTGAGCATTTCAGAGAGCACAAAGAATCTGTGAGGTCAGATCAGTCCCTTTGTGCTGTTCCCGGGTTAAAGGAAAGCAATGAATGAATTATGAACATGATGGTAACATGTTCAAATTTCCTTTGGAGCATACACAAAACAACCTTTGAATAAACATTTATTTGAAAAAATAAAACTCAATATGCTCTTTTATGACATTTGTCTTTGATACATGAGTACTGATATGTAATTATCTCTGTGGAAAGAGGACTTTTAATTAAAAGATTAGGCTCTATTTGTTTCGTGACTGGAAAGACAAGAGGACACTAAAAGTCATACAAAGGGTGATCAAAATATATGGCAAAACATTAAGATAAAAAAAAATCACAGTTAATTACACATTGCCAATTTGAATCCCCTTCAGAATTTGCCCACTCACTTTGACCCAAACTATCCCTGCATCCTTCCATTGTTCTGAGGCAGTCTGGAAGTCCTCGTTTGTGAGTGTCTGTAGGAAGTGTGATCAAGCACATAGAGAAAGTTGATTTCAAGTGCCACCCAACAGAAAGGCAGGTCCTTAAAACACTATAATGTGTCATAATCCATGTTATTCAGGAGATCTGGTACTGTGCAACCTCAAGCTCTTCCCTAAAGTCAAAATGGCAGAGAAAAATAAATGTTCTGAATTTACTCAGAACATTGAGGCAGTGACAACTGCACAAACAAAAATATCTCATATTTTGGGGAGACTCATTAGTCTGCCTGCTTGCTTGGACATTTGCTATTGAAAAGGAATCACGAAGAGGGCAGAATAACACAGGTAGAAGAGGACTCATTCTAAGAGCCCTGCTAAAATGAGGAAGAAGAAACCTGATTTGCACACACCTGTTAATGTGATTGAAACTCAACTTACTTTGACGGCCCACTTACTCTTTTGTCCAAATATTTCTTAACTCATTTTGTTGCCTGTTATTGATCACAGAAATTTCTCACTGATGCTTTCAGTATGGGCAGTTTTTTCAATTTTAGTCATCTTAATAAGTGAGTTTTGACATATCATTTTGATTTTCTTTTCATTTTACTGATGGTTAAGATAGCCTACACTTTCTATACTCATTTGATTTCTGCTAATATTCGCTTTGGAAATATCAACTCGAATCTTGTTCATTGTTCTTAGTGTGTGGTGCTGAAGATGAAATCAAGGACCTTGTGTATGCTACCACAGAGCTATATCCATAGCCCCTTTTATCCATTTTCTACTTGCTAATTATTTTTATAATTAAGGACTTTTTAATTTCTTTACATATTCTCTATTGGGTATGTGACTTGCAAATAGCTTCCTTGCAGAGGTTATCTCACTGGTCTGTTCCACTAGTGAAACTCTACCGAGTAGACACAGTGAACAAGAAACAGCAGCATTCTTACATCTATTGGTAATACTGTTGTGCCAAAAGGTGGGCAGAAATCCTGCAAAGATCTAGAACCTTGTAACTCAGTGACATTTCTAAGAATCAGTGAAATGGGACATACCATGACATCTCTTCTGAGGTGAAGCATACATGTTTTGTATATGGTCTCTGATGTGATCAAAAATGAAGCACGAATTCTAAGAAAAAATTTTGCAGGCCATATATTCCTCATTTGAGAGACTAATGTGACCCATTTACAAAGTGGCCAGAAAACTACTTCTGAGTGGAATGAGGACTGGCAAAAGCTGTCCAGCAGGCTTTCCTCTGCAAATATATGTCATGTAGCTCATCACCCAGTGAAGCTTCAACTGGCAGTGACTTGTACAATGTGGACTGGGGTCTTTGGCAGGTTTCTATATGTGAATCATAGGCAGGCCCTGGAATTTTTACAAAGCTCTTAAATCTTAGCAAATCTGCACTATCCTCTTGAGAAAACAGCTGTTGGTGTGCTAACCGTATTTATTGCATACTAGATGCTTAATCATAGGCCCGAAGTTATCCTGGGTCCTGAGTTTTTCCATACTGAAATGGATGCCTTCAATTTGGATATGCACAGTAGCAGTCCATCAGCAAAGAGAAGTGGTATATATATGTTTGGTCTAAGAACGTCCCAGAGGGACATGTATTTTTCTTGAAGTGCCCCAAATTTCTATGGTTTCCACTCTTAATGCATACTATCTTCTCTGTACCATCCTAGACTTGCAGTTACATGAGGTGGGAGGGTATGTGACCACTTGACAAAGGAAGAGAAGACAGAAGCCTGGATGACAGAATATTTTGTCTGGTATATCAACACAACCCTTGAGTAAAATGCTACAGTACAAATACCCCTTTAAGAACCACTCCTGAAAGACACTGATTAAGTGAAATCCTCTCAGTAAGTAGAAATCGGTGTACTACACTTCACTTTGCCTGGCAAGAGATTTAACAGTGCAATTTTTTTTTTTATCATCTTGAGCTGTGGCCAATAGTTTGACTAGAATATCAAAGACTTAAAAGGAACATGATAGAAAAAGTGATGATGGAAATCTTAGGGGAATATATAGGAGGTAGAACTTATGTGTTGCTCAAAAATGTGACGATAATTGTGTTTCATTTTAATTTTCACTGAAGGTTGATATCAGCAGCAGAGATGTATTAGCTTGTGTTCTTTTCCAATAATAAAAGGTTGGACGACGAGCACTTGTTTATTTATTTATTTTGGGTCCTGGGGATCGAACTGAGGGCCTTGCATGTGCTAGGCAAGTGCTCTACCCCCGAGCTATTTCCACAACCCTGATCATTTATTTGTTAAAACTTTTCATTTCGCTCACATCTTCAGTGCATTATCCCCTTTCTCCTGGAAAGCAAACTGGGCTCCCAGCTCCTGTGGCCAGCATCTGTGTCTTCTGTGCGCTCACATGCCGGGCCGGGAAGAGGGTAGCTATCTATTTCCTGAGTCTGGGGGATTCTGGAGAATTTTTTTTTCTGTTAATGCTAAGTGTATCCCTAAGGATAAGTGCATCACTAACAGAAAAAAAAAAATTTCTAACTTTTACGGTTCCATTTTGTAATGTCACATACAACTCACCCTTGCATTGGACTATCCCTCAATCTGGAGGACCCTGAAGTCCATGTCGTGTATGATTACCAATATTCCTGGATTTTCTTCTCATTGAAACAAAAATCTGTCACCACAATATAGTAAGTAAAATACAAGTCCCAAGCTACAAAGCATTATTTGTCTTTATAAATTTATCATACCCAAGTCAAGTCCTGATGAAAAGAACTGCAGTCTACTGCTCAGTATCTTATAATGCAATAATACAATCTGTAGAATAGTTTTACTTTTTAAAATTTTGTATGACATGAATAACATATCAAAATTACTTACGTTTATGAATGAAGGATGCACATTTTCAAAGAGGTAATAAATCACAAGAAATTAACTCATCAATACTATAGAATTGTAACTACAATAATCTTTGAATGTGAATGAAAACTATTCACATTTCTTCCACAAAGATGTATTTTAACAGAAAGAGAGTAGATATAAATATGAAACCTAAATATTTCTCTTGAACACCTTTCTCAGTGACACTATGATTTGCTTGTTTCTCAGGCTGTAGATAAAGGGATTTAGCACAGGAATTATGACAGTGTAAAATAAAGAAGCGATCATATCCTGATCATTTGCTTGTGAAGATGTGGGACAGACATACATGAATAGAGTAGGACCATAGTACAAAGACACAGAAAAGAGATGGGCTCCACAGGTGGAGAAGGCTTTGCTTGCACCCTTTTCAGATTTCTTTTTTAAAATTGTAAAGAGAACAAATGTATAAGAAAAAAAAATAGTCATAATGCTGAATACTTGTATTGAGCCAGAGAAAATGAAAAGCATTAGATAATTCATAGCAGGATCAGTACACGAAATCTTTGTCAGTGGTATAATATCACAATAAAAGTGATGTATTATGTTGGAATTACAAAACGTTAATCTGAATAAAAAGCTTTCATGAAGTGTGGCATGAAGAAAGCCACCTACAAATGATAAAACCGAAAGCTGGATTGATAGTCTATTGGTCATAATCAGTGGGTAAAGTAAAGGTTTGCATATAGCTACATAGCGATCATAAGCCATTGCCGCCAAGAGGAAAGATTCTGCAGTTACACTGATTGCAAAGGAGAAAAACTGTGTCATGCATTCAGAGAGTGTTATGATCCTGTATTTGTCTATTAAATTAACCAGCATTTTCGGTGTCACGGTAGATGACAACCAAGCATCTAAAAAGGCTAAATTCCCGAGGAAAAAATACATGGGGATGTGAAGGTGAGGGTCGCTCCTGATGAGGGCAATCAGACCCAGGTTCCCCACGATGGTGATGAGGTATATTGCTAAGAACACCAGGAACAGGGGGATCTGCCACTCTGGTTGATACGGGAGTCCTGTGAGGGTGAACTCTGTCACAAATGTTGCATTTTTCATTTCCATGTCCCCACTGAATGTACTCTGCAATGAGAATTATTGGAAAAAGCAGATATATAAGGATTTACAAGGATAAAATTTCAGGATAAGAGTTGAGATAAAATAAGTTTTATACAATGATAAAATGTACTTTTCAGAGTATATACTACTGTAATAGAAGAAAATAGTTTGCTGAAATTAAAATGGCTGAAATGTGAACTAACTTGTTCAATAAATCTGCTTGAAGTAAGAGATTTAGAGCAAATTATATGCTAAGTTTGTGACAGATTTATTGAGAAGCATTTAATGTGGTAGGAAATCATGTGTTCTGGACATGTTCCGAGTCTAGAAGAAAGCTGTTTGAATGTCCATGATTACAGGCTGAATTGAATGTCACGGAAAGGAAGTTGAATTTTCTTTCTCAAGTGGCATACTTACGCTATTTTCAGAAGTGGAATGATATAACATATACTTTGATTTACATACTTGATAGTATACACAATGCTTATACGGAAGGAACACTGAAGTTAAGGATACTAATCAAGAAGGTATTGCTATTGTCCAGGGCTTCTCAAACCATATTACTCATCTCTATTGTCTAGGCAGAGTTCATTGTACAAAACCTAGTGTACGAGACATTAGGTCATCAACAGACTCAAATGTTCAAGAATGAGTTAAGCGTCTGTTTTTGAAAACATTCTATGATAATGTAAACATAGAGTCTTGCCTACTCCATGTATGATGTGGCATTTGTAATATCAGGAGAATAGAGAATCACTAGGATTAGGTTACATACGAGACATTATAAGGTGATCCATGAAGGAGAGAGATGTGCCTTGGTGAGCAAGTAGGTGATCAGCAGAAATAACATTGAGAACTTCAGACTCTTGTCAACTTTGTAGGGGAGTATTTAGTTAAATATATTTGTTGACTCTACTACATGCGAACTATATTGCTCGGCTTCCCTAGATGGTAGTTGGAGGCAGATGATTGGTAACCTCCACATCAGTGAGTACACATAGAGTAAAGAGATGAGAGAAAAGAAAATACTGAGGAAGTATTATTACAGATACCAGAGATGATAATCTGGACCAGTGCCATCGATTAGTGACACCTGAACCTCTTTCTAGCACATGAATCTCTGCTAGGCTGAGGGAACAATGCACTTGCAAACCCAAAATAAGTAGGACCCTGCTTTTTCATTCCCTTCACACTTAGAGCAAGGACTCTGCATCTAGATTTGCACAGTCCAAACCACAGGTACAGCATTTGTAATATAGACAGACACAAAGAAAGGAAGAAAAGTACAGAGACGAAAGAGAAAAGGCAAACCAAGGACTAATATCAAGACTTTAGCAAATATACCTTCTATCCACAGCAAAGCTCTGTTGGTGTGAGTTGTGGCATCTAAGGCCAGCAGCAGTGATAGCAATCTTTATGAAGACAGTGTTGGTTCATAATCTGGCTGTTCATTGGCTGCCTTATTTCCTACCTTCTTGACAATTTTTAAAGCTGATACCTCTCTTTTCTTTAGAAGTTTTTACTTTCAGCAAGTTTTCATTTAAGAAAGTCGTTTCCTATTGGAAGTGAGAACACTGCACAGAACAAAAGAGAAGCAAGAGGCTAAAACACAATGAGCAGAGTGACCCCGAAGTCACAGGGGAAAATGAAAAGCAGAGTATTGTGGATGTAAACTCTGTGTGCAGTATTTCCCGCATGAAATTTGAGTCCCAAAGAGAAGCCTGATTTAAATTTTTGTTTAAAATTGTGTGTTATTCATGAATGTATTCACTGCCTGAATATTCTTTCCACATTCAAATTCTCAATTACCTTTGAATATGAGAACTCTGATTTTAATTCTCAATAATAAGGTATACTGATAATTTGCCCAAATGGTAGATTTTGGATACTCTCACCACCAAAAACACCAAAGTACTCAAAACATGAGATGATAGATGCTAATTTTGTTTTCTATGTTAATTACTTGACTATGGACATGTAGATGAAAGCATCCTATGGAAAACCTCAAATATATACAGTAAACAATTTGTTTCTTCATCTTCATTATTACAATTGTTGAAATGAATTGTCTCTAGAAATCCTGTTTCTTTCACAGGGAGAACATTTTCCTCCT
This sequence comes from Hystrix cristata, assembly GCA_004026905.1. Taxonomy (NCBI): domain Eukaryota; kingdom Metazoa; phylum Chordata; class Mammalia; order Rodentia; family Hystricidae; genus Hystrix; species Hystrix cristata. The sequence continues at coordinate 2,320 of PVJO010017070.1, read as the reverse complement.
CATCTGCTTTTTAAAAAGCAGAATAACATGCACTCAAAGACAGGAACCTTATCAGTATAAATAAGTAGGACCAACAATTGTGCTTTCAATATACTTTCATTTGCAGTGGAATTCTTTCCACGCAATTCTAGGTCACTAAGTGAATGAAATGATGCGACTCGAATTTTCTGCGTACTAGAAAGAGCAGGGGAAGAACACTTTTGTCATATTTTAAATACACGTTAAATAAGGGAATGGTGTCAGAGGTGGATGGAAGGACAGGCTAATATTTTTTGATAACTTAATATTTTAAATAAAAACTATGATTAAGTATAGTGGACCATTTTATCAGTATCACCAGACATATTTCTTATGTAAGAATTATTATGACTTGAGGAGTAAGACCAGTTTTAAAATTCTTAATATTTTAAATCGAAATATAAAGTGAATAAAAGGAATAAATCAGTTTCAAAGCATTATTGCTTATCCATATTTTATCTCAAAAGTAAAATATAAAGGTAATGCACTAGTTCAATTTTTATCTGGCTTTTTTGGTATCATATACACCCAAACTAAATTATTACAAAATAAAAATTATGTTGAACTTATGTAAAAAGTATTTAAAAGCAAAAAGTTATTTAGTCTTACCCATACCTTGAAAGAGATTGTGGAGTTCCTTTAAAAGAATCAGTCTTCATAAAAAGAAAAAAATTCAATAGTACCAAATTGACAATAATTTTTTTCCACCCTTATTCATTTTGAAGATTTCATTTCCCACTCTCAGAAAAATGTTGTTTATATAAATTTGCTTTGAACACCAGAGTCAACCAGTGCATAACTGTGCTTTTTGCAGAAGAGGAAGGAGTGTAGATTGCAAACTCCCCTAAGAGGATCAGAGAGTTCCCAGTAGGATAAAGTGGAGCTATTCTGCTGGGCCCTGTGAATTTAGATATTAAGAAGTCAGGTTGTCCCCAGGCACTACAGACTTCTGGAATCTTATACTTCAAGTCATTAGAGATGTTTCTAATTTTAACAACTAAAATTGCAATATCCTTGAATATTTTTCATCTCAAAAACTATGGTGGTTTAATTACACAAACCATTTTGTGTGCAAAACAGACTGTTGTAAGGGCTTCAATTGCTATTGTTCTGTCTGCACTAATGAAATCATGATATTAATAACATGATATTAATAACTGCAAGGTCTAGATTCCCACTGACTCCAAGTAAATTTGTCTTCCTCATGAAAACTGTATCTCAAGCCTTGATAAATACCTAGTTTCTCCAATTTAAGATGAAAATTGATGACAAGTCCTGTTATTCAAATGGTAGAAGAACTAGCTAAAGAAAAACAAAGACAAGTTTTTGAATGGAATGTGACCTATAATATGCGCTTCCAAAGCATAAATGTCCACTAATGCCCTAGAGGTCTTGTTTAAATACAGGTTTGTTTCAGTAGCTCTGGGCTCAGTTTCCGGAATCTTACATTGTAAACAAATGATCCTTGTGGAATCATCACCCATATAGCCTTCATCATTGAAGGCACTTGATCAATGATCACAGAACTTTTAAAAACGAGTGCCTAGACAGCTCCGGACTCCATCATAGGCAGGAGGCTTGAGCTTGCAGGTCAGGCCACTTCCCGGTATGGATCTGCGCTGGCTTGGCCTGCACACCAGCAGGGTGAATGTCAAATAGGGTGGGAAACACCTTGCACTGAAAGCACTGTTACCTCTCTCCCTCAGTGTCTTCTTTTTTCTTTTTTTTTTCCTTTTCCCATTTCTCTTCTGATACAAGCCATCACTATCTGGTAAAGCCAACAATACCCACACCACTAAGGAAATTTTAGAGACATAAACTATAAGGATATGTGGGTGGGCTACCAAAGATCCCCCAGATTGCTGCAGTCTGACAACTGCCCCCAGACTTCATGCTTGGAGGCCAGGATGAACATAGCACCCAGCACTGACCACTGCAGGCGTGGTAGTGCTAACAAACACAGAACCAGGTTTTGGCCTGTGCCCCCCACAGAGTGGTGGCCATCAGAGAAATCCCACTGTATGTGTGTGTATACATAATATATGTATATATTGGTTTTGTTTCTCCTTATTTTCTCTTTCTCTTATTCATCCTAATACCTGTCCAATACATTCTCTTGTCTACATATTCTTTCTTGTTTTTGTTGTTTTGATTTTTACTTTTATTGACTCCTGCTTGGCTCATATCTTTCCTTCCTTAAGTAAATGCTGTTTTTCCTTTTCTTCTTGTTTTCTCTCTCCTTTTCTTTTTTCATATGAGTAAATATTGTATAGAATTTACATGGTTTGACCCACTACTATCA
>PVJO010017069.1:0-40193 GCA_004026905.1 Hystrix cristata | reverse complement strand
AGCTGGGGGAATCCTGCCATTGCATCTCGGTCTTGCTCTGCTGAGTGAAGGTGGGCTGTGAAAGGCGGCACTTTGAGGGCACTGAGGATGCTTGGTGGATGGCTTGAGTGCCTTGGAGAAAGGTGTCCTGGAAATCCCTCACAGAAGACGTGGGACTCTAATGGCCTTAATTACAGCATGGAGGGAGGGAATCGCCATGCACATACCAGGGGGATCCAGATGTTACTTTGAATCATTTTGCCTCCTGGGAAACTGCTTTCAAGGAGGGAAGAAGGAAAAACTTGAAGCTTGAACAAAAGTGGCTGAGCCGGAAACAGATGTGCGGAGTCGCACTAATGTCAATGCGGCCACTGGTCCCCACCGAGAGCCTGTGTCTAAGGTCAAGGTCACAACACACATCGTGCATCGTGCATATTGACAAGTGGCAGGGAGCTGCGGGTTGGCAGGGCCCAGCCTCAGAAGTGGATCTTTGTGAGTATTCAAAAGAGGATTGTTCCACAGTTCTGGGTTTCACTTACCCTGGAAACTAGTATTTGTAGGCCCTGGGGGTGTATTTTGGAATAAGTTACATAGATATGGATTCATATATATATATATACATATATATATATATGTATATATATATATATGCTTATTTTTCCAAGCATCTAACTGCTAACTGTGGTTTTGCAGAAATATTGGAAAGTATGTAAAATCTCCCCCTAGTATTGGGGATCAGACCCACAGGCTTTGCGCTGAGCTACATCGCCATTCCTTTTGTATCTTTATTTCTATTTGGAGATCGGGTCTCACTGAGTTGACCCTGCTAGACTTGAGCTTGAGATCTTCGTGCCTCAGCCCCCCACAGTGTGGGGCTTCCAGGCAGGAAATTTTTGATCGCTCTTGTTGTGCAGAAGCCCAAGCCCTCCGCGTTGCCTTACCCCACAGGACGTCATTCCTCTGTTAATCTTGCATGTGTCAGAACTGGACCGGTCATGAGGTCATGAGACGTTTCTCACAAGGCTCCCATCGAAGCAGTGAGATTTGAACCCAGGATATCTGAGGTCCGGTTTTTCATTCAGTGTCTAAGGCCACATTGTTCCTCACAGACCCACACAGACAGCTCAAAGACACATTTTCCTAATATTTAATGGAATGCAGCTATTAGAAGGCAGAGGGCACCGGCACTGCGGTCACACTATTATAGACAGGGAAGTAAGGTAGAAATATTATAGGCAGTCAGACAGGGCTGGGCCCTCAATGGAGTCAATACACAGGACAGGTATGTATTCAATGGATGGCTGGAGGCGCATCCATTGAAGGTCAGGTCTCAAGATAAGGATGGAAAGACCAGAGCCACACTCCTGGCTGAGGGATAAACAATGAACTGAAGATTACATCTGTTAAAGTCTAGGTCACCCAGCTGGGCGACCAAGATCTCCGGATCCAGCCCACCCTGGAATGTCCTTGTTCTCTCCTTGCCGATTTACTATGTGACTTTCTTCCCCATTGGACCACTATTACCTAAGCGACTACACTTGTACTATTACTGGTTAATCATCATTTTTGACGCACATTGTACCCGCCTCACAATTTTGCTCTATAAAACTTCCCCTGAAGGGTGGGCTTGTTGGCAACCCACTCGGGACCCCTCCTGTCTCTCAGGAGCTCCTTTTCTCTCTCCCAATAAAATTCCTACTCTTAACCTCCTTTGTTCCTTAGAATTCACTCTTCGACTTCGGGGAACACGAACTCAGCGTAACTGACATCTAGCAGGTTGGGAGTTATATTTTTTCCCCTATATCAACACCAGGTACCACGGTGCCCTTCCAGGTGCCAGTATCGATGGGCGCAGTCCTTCGGAGTGGGAGTGGAGCACCTGCCCGCGAGTTTGGCTTTGTCCTTGGGCTCTTTGTTAGCTAATCCTTGGGGACCGGGCTCTGTTGTGTTTGGCTTTGATTCCCAGTGCCCAGCGCGGCTCTGGTTCCTGACAGTAAAAAACCCGAAGGAAAGTCCTCGTCAGCTATCCAATAAGTGAATTCTGAGGCTGCAGCTCCCTGCTGCCCACTCCGTGTGCCCTCGGGACCTTGGGAAATGCAGCGTGACAGGAAAGATGCAAGATAAGATGCAGACCAAGTTTCTGACCTGCCAAACCCAATATTAATTTAGGTTGGAGGAGATAAGACGGGCTTTATTGGGGAAACCAGGGAGGTTATCTGCTTTGGAACAGTCTCTATTCTGTTGTTGCTATGAAAAAGAAACAGAGGCAAGGAGTGAGAGTTTCTCTCAACAAACCTTCAAGTAATTAACAGGCCAAGGGGCTGTGGTGCTTGGGAGCACCTGACCCCATCACACTGCGTAGGCGCCCTGGTCTCCCGGGGATGCGGCTGTCACACATGAGCTTCGAAAGCCTCCGGGTTTCCTAGAAGGAATTTAAAAGTGAATCTTTATGTCTCTCTCTTAATACCCAGCAAATTCCTGCCTTTGGGGCACAGTCCTGAGAATAGTGATGACTGGGCATCGCTCAGAGTGCCGCATTGTCCCCACGTACCAAGAAGGAAGAAGGCAAAAGACGGTGGCGTTATTAGTGAGGGAGCCCTGATCATGCCTGAGCACAGGTCCCAACCTTGGATTGGATGACAGCAGCAAGGAATTGCTGTGCCGGAGACCTCTCAAGGTCAAAGCCCTGGAACTAAGGAGCTGGAAGTCAAGGTCAGAGAGTGCACTTGGTGGCAGCCACGTTTGGCCAGCCCCTCTGTAGTCTTCCGGTCCTCCAGGCCAACCCAAGAGAAACACGCAATCTAAATAAAACAGTGCCTGCCTTGTGAAGGAAGCCATAGACGAGCCACCCATTCCGTCCATCTCTAAGCAAATCCCACGTGGAAGCTCCTTCTGTCCCTTCATTGGTCCAGCCACCTCAGAGTCCCAGGAGACTTCTGCCCTCCATCCCCACCAGCAAGCGCCCAGGGCTTTCCCGCTTGATTAGTGCACAGTCTGGCTCCAGTGCTACACTGTCCCTTCCAGCACGCGGGGAGCCGGCAGCACCTCCGACCAGCTCTGTGGTCTCTGCTCGTGTCTCTTAACCAGCACAGCAATTAAAATCTCAGACCACCTTCATGCCTGCTGCAGATTTTACCGGCAGCCGGAGATGGTCTTTCCACCACATGATTAGTCCATGACAAATGGCTCTCTCCTTGTTCCACATTTTCTGCAGGGGATTATTGATGCTGGGAGGAGGAAAACATTGGCGAGGATACAGCATCCTCACCGCGGTAGAGCCGGCTCGTGTAGATCAATCCTCAACAGTAAAAACATGATGCATAAAAGCAGTAGGCACAGGACACGGAGTGGTAAAAGTTATTGGAGAAAGTCAAACCGGCTGCGTGGTGGGAACCAGAGGCGCTCTGGGCGTTCCTGCAAGCCTCTGGAGTCCTGTCTCCGAGCGTCTCTGGCTACTTCATCGCCAAGGCCACAGGGTGGCTGTTTATCTTCATTCGGTACCGGAGAGCTCTGGACCAGGTTATTTTGGTTAAGCTGGTTTTCCTTGTCAGTACCAACAACTGGCCCCATGGCCGTACTGTCCAGTTGGAGAGGAATGTGCTATTTGTAGAATTGGGTTTGGCTGGACGAGGGCCAACAAATCCCTTCTGATTTAAAAAGAAAGCAGATTTAATAAAGACAGGCTTTCTAGTGGAGAATCTCACAGCTATTTAAGCCACGTTCCCCTGAAGTCAAATGTAATAAACAGTCGTTTCCAACAGGAGCGGGAGTGACGGGATCAGGACTCCGGTGTGCTGGCTGCATTTCTTGGAATGCTGGCTTCTGAATGTGGAGGAAGCCTTCAATCCCAGAGAGAAAATATGTTTTGTGGAACTGTAGTTGGTTTTCTCCAACAGCACTGACCGCTCTGATATCAACAAGTGTGTTGTTGGCAGTGACAACACAACTGTGGCCACTTGTGTCCCATTGCAACCCAGGTCACAGGTGGCCTCTCTCTCTCTGAGGTCCCCAGTCTGTGGTGGTGCTCTGCTGCGAGCTGCCCCCACCTTTTAACTCAGACTTATTTCCACATTTTCCTGCCCATATTCAGATTCCAGATGAACTGTCCTTCTTCGTGTCCCTCCAATCCAGTCTTCACTCGCCTGCACCTCTTTTCTGTCAAAAATACGGCTAGTCTCAGGAAAAACTTCCTGTAAATGTAAGTCTCTTCTGATCCCAAATATCTTCATTCTTCATTCCCTCATGCAATCAATTCTTTCTGCATGCCTTGCTTAGATAAAATTTTAAGGACTCTCAGTGCACTTTGCATAAGAATCGAGATTCCCCAAGTGTTCATCAAACATTTACTGAGCGAATGAATGAATCGGTGAGTGTGTAGCTTGATTTTAGTTTGCACACTACTTCTACTTGGTTATAAGCTCCTTGTGGGTAGTATACGTATATTACTTCTATTTCTCTTCTCCGAATAGTAGGCAGTTGATTCATTGTTTAGAACCAGACAAAGAGAAGTCTGATGTCACTTAAGACTATACAATTCCATCAGCTGGACTAGTCATCATTTCCTAAAATTAAAACAATCAGAGGGCCCATATCAACCATTGGTGGCTAGTGCATGATTTGTTGTTGCTCAGTGATTCACTGTTGGTGACAAAGAGTCAAACGTTCTAATATTTCTAATTCTCTTCATTCATTCTGTCTTGATTAGGAACAACTATTCTGGTGTCGACAGGTATTTAATATTCTGGTCCAGCCTCTTGTGTAAGAGTTGTCAATGTGCTGAATTGGGGTGGTCCTCACAGGGCTGGGCTGGACTCCAGTTCTGCATTTTTGTCCTGTTGCTGTGGTCCTTGTGGGATACTAGGAACTGTCAGGGCTGTGGCTGCCCCCATTGTAGTAGGAAGCCCTCATCAAATGAGCTCTATCCAGTGTGCTGTGATGACAAGTTCCAGGAACTAAAAAGGACAGCCAGCTACAGAGAGGACAATGGAATGGAGGAGGATTTGGGAAATGAAAGCCAACGAAGAGGAGCTGTAAGACTTGCACTTGGAGACTGAGGGTACATCCTGTACAGAGCCCAGTGTCCCTCGCAAAGCAGACGCTGGTTTGTAAACAGCCCTGGGTATTCCTTCTGTTGGCAGCCAAGGCTTCCCTAAGCCCTTCCTCCTATCAGGATGCTTCCCTGAGCAAGAAGAAGAATTTAGAAAGGGGAAACTGTGTTTGTCTCTTGTCTCTGGTCCAGCAAAATCCTCAGCACACTACAGGTGCTTGATAAGTTTTGTTGAATAAAGAAATCAGTGAACAAATCCTTTAAGATGGCAACCAGTGAATTATTTCTATAGCAAGGTTCAAAGAAATGAATGTTTTGTTAAAATGACAAGGGCTCCGAAATTTCCATTCACCAAAGGCAATTGTTTTGCGCTTCCTGAGAGACAAGAATAGTAGGTGGCTAAAGATTATCCTAATAGGAAAGTGCTTCTGCCCACCTAAGAAGGCTCCCAGGGAGATCTGAGACTGCATTAGCGCCCAGGGGCTTCACTCAGACACCCTGTCACGGTGTGTTACCTTCCTGGCCCTGTAAGTCACGTCTTAACTCTGTGCTGAATACTGATGCAAGATCAGCCCTTGGGACTCTCGAATAGTTGGCCTCTAAGGTTCCTGAAGGACAAAAGGGCAGCTCTAGCTTCACCCAGGATGGATAGCACATGCATCTTCTCCCCTAAGAATTCCTGTGTCCTTTCAGGAGCTTGTTTTTATATCATGTAATTGGGATGTGTTGGGGAGATGTGCATCTCTGCTAATGGACAGTTCGTCTCTGCTTTCATGTGCCTCAAGTGGTTACTTACAACTTTGGAAATGAAAATCCCAAAGAGCCCAGTCAAGCATCATGGAAACCAGTGACACTGGAGCTTGTGGTGCGGTGGCTGCAAACTCCCAGGAAAAGCAGGCAGTATGATCGAAAAATAACATGAATGTTTAAATTAAAAAAAAAAATATTTCAGGAAAAGACACATTGCCATTGATCCCCCTCAAAAGCCCCCCTTGGCTCCAAACACACTTATTCCATCGTTCTTGCCACTTCCTGAAACAACTATGGATGTCTTTTTTCATGTTTTTCTTTTGTGCTGTTGCGGCTGCCTCGAAGCCCTGAACTGACTCAAAGCATTTACCTTTTGTGGTCATTTTGACTTTGGAGAAAAGCCAGAAATACACAGTGCCAGATCCAGTGAATAATGTGGATGAGGACACACTGTAATGTTTTTCTGTGCCTGCCTTTCTGTTGGATGGCACTTGGCAGCAGCATTCTCTGTATTTTTTCTCGTACCTTGGAAAGATACTCACAAAAGCACTTTCAGACCTCTTCAGAAAGTAGCAAGGAGGATGGGGTAAGTGTGTCTGAAGTGAGGGGAGGATGTCGAGGGGGATTCGTGACAACGTGTCTTTTACTGTAATGACTTCTAATTTAAACCTTCATTGTATATTTTGATCATACCTCCTAAGTTCACATGGGACATGGACCGCAGCAGAAATTGTCATTTGCTATGGATTAGGGTACTCTGGCTGCACTTAAGAAACACTTGGAGCTTTCAGAGAATAATCGGAGTCCCCCGAGCTCATGAAGGGCTGGGAAAAATGCCTCTTGCCACGAGACAGACTGAAAACCTCATTATGCCAAAGGAGCCAGGCAAACCACTCAGAAGGTCTCGTGCAGTTGGAGGCAATCCTTATCTCAGACTAAATGCTGCTCCCGATGAATCTTCAAAGTGAGACTGCAATGGTTGGAACTGTTTCTGACTAAATATCTATCATTCGGGGGCTAAAACATGTTACATGTAAAATCCAATAATAAATCACCAGATAGAAGAGTAGAACATATAAAACACAAAGAGAAAAAAAATTAATTGAAATTGACCCAGAACTGATACAGATTATAAAATTAGCAGACAAGGACATTAAAAAAACTATTAGGACTCTATACTAAGCTCAAAAAGTTAAGACACGTAAGAAGTAATTTATAAAAGACATCAAATTTCTAGAGGGGAAAACAGCAATGTCTGAGATGAAAAATTCATTAGATTAGATAAGTAGCCAATCAGACACAGCAGAACAAAATATTAATGAACATGAAAACAATAATAGAAAATACACAAAATGAAATGGACAGAGGAAAAAAAAAGAAATAAGAAGAAAAGAGAATCCCTGAGCTGTAAGTCAACTTTAGGTGACCTACAATATAAGAGGCTCTGAAGAAGAGGAGCGGGAGGGACAAGAAGGGAAAATATTTGAAGAAAATGGACCAAATTTGTCCACACTGGGTGAAAATTCTAGACCCACAGATCCATCTACTCAAAAGACTCAAAGAAATATGAAACACAAGAAACATGTGCTAACAAGAGAAGCAAAAAAAGGCATGTCACAATTACGATGTTCAGAATCAGTGATAAAGACGAAACACTTAAAAACAACTAGAGATAATAAACACATATGTACAGAGGAACGGAATAAAGATAGCAGCAGATCTGTAGTCAAACACAGTCATCTTTAAATTACTGCTGAAGAAAATCACCAACCTAGAATCATGTACCCAGTGGGAGTATGTCTGTAAAATTAGGGCAAAATAAAGATTTTTCCAGACAGACAAAAGCTGAAAGGATTTATCAACAGCTGACTCACATTAAAGAATTATTAAAGGAAGGGCTTTGGACAGAAGGAAGCTGATACCAGATGGAAGTATGGACCTATGCTGAGGTCGAAGAGCACTAGAAAGTCACTATAAGAGTAAATGTGTGCCTTCTACCATTCAAATCTCTTTAAAATCAAGTTGACCATTTAAAATATAATAACATTGTATCAGGTGGTTTTTAGATATAAAAAATAAAATGCATTGCAAGAATAGCACAAAGGCCAGGAGGGGGAGTATATTATTTTAAGATTCTTACACCTGTTGCCTTATGCCACAAAGTGGAGGAGATAATCTGTCATAAGCTACAGATTTATACTGTAGGCCCAAAAGTGATTACTAAGATAAAAATGAGCTACAGCTAATAAGGCAGTGAAGAAGACAAAATTAATCCAACATAAGACAGAAAAAGAAGGGGAACAAATAGCAGACAGCAGAAATAGAATATGAAGAGCAAGTTGATAGACTCAAGCTCAGGCATATCAACAATCATATTAAAAGTGATCAAATTAAAAACAGGCATTGTTACTCTTAAGGATTGAGTGTTTGTGTCTCAATAAAATTCATGTGTTGAAGTCCTAACCCCCAGTGTGATGGTATTAGGAGCTGGGAGCTTTAGAAGATAATTTTGGTCATGCGGGTAATAAGGTGGAGCCCTCTTTTCCATGTAGGAGGTGATTGGAAGTCAGAAGCCTGCAACCTGCAAGACAGCCATCATGGAACCCCCACCCTCAGTCTTCCAGTGCCTAGGATTTTGAGAAATAGAACTGTGTTCTGTATGAGCCTCATGGTCTATGGTGTTTAGTTACAGCAGCTGGAACTTATTCACGTACAGTCAGCTCAGATAAAAAGCATGGCCCAACAGTATGCTGCCTACAAGAGACCCACTTTAAATACAAAGACACAGATGGGTCAATGGTTAAAGGAATAGAAACAGATAGACCATGCTAACAGTAATCAAAAGAAAGCTGGAGTGGCCACCATGCAATGCAGCATACTCAGGGTGAAAGAATGAGCTGTGGGTGTGTTTGACAACATGGGTGAGTCACAAAGTGATGAAAAACTGGACCACCCAAAATCCATTTATATAAACTTTTGGAAACTGTAAATGAAAATATTAGAAAATAGATCTGCTAGCTGTCTGGGAATGAGGGTTGCAGGAGGAGGAATTATGAAGTGAATGAGGGAGCTTTTGAGGACTTTGGGTAGGTGTTCTTATTCTCGACTATGATGATGGCTTCGCTGGCTTGTGCACATATCAACATATATCCAGTTGTACACCATAAATATGCACGGTTTATGGTAAATGAAGTACACTTGAATTAAAGTTATTAAAACATTCATGGTCTCTTACTCCTGGGATTTTAATTTAATTTGTCTAGGGGGATTATATGGACTTAGCTGTGTCTTCCCCAAAATTCATATACTGGAGTCCCAATCCCCAATATCTCCATACTTGGAGATAGGACCTCTAAAGAGGGTGTGAAGGTTAAATGGGGTGTTAATGGTGGGCCTTGGGCCCATAAGACTAGTGTGTGTGAAAGAAGCAGAAGAGGTGCCAGGGATGTGCTCGCAAGGATATGAGCCTGCAGAGAGAAGGTGGCCGTGCCAGCCAAGGACAGATGCCTTCCCCATAGAGCAGCCTGGCCAGGACCTTGGGAATCCAGGAGCCGGACTGTGTGACAGTTCTCCAGGAGATTTACAAGAGGGCCAGGATGGGGCCACGTGGTGTGGGCCCAGGGTTGGGGCTTGAGTTTGTTAAATGCTCATTCTGACCCCACATCAAGAATTCACTGATCGTCCTTGGGAATCCCATTTACTTCTGTGTCTGGTTCTATACTCACAAAAGGAAAACCTTCTTGCAGAACAGTTAGTCAAACAATTTATTTGTCAGAGCAGAACTTTACCTCCACGCAGCTCAACAAATATGGGTACATGCTCTGTGCCAGGTCAGGATACAGGTGTGGGAGATCCTGACAGCAATAACAGGACTTGGCCAGATAAGAGGTAGAACTTCCTGCCATGGGAATTTCATACCTTCTCACATAAACATATATATCTTAACCAAGCAGAGTGCTTTCAGCAAGCCAAGTCGCTCTTAGTGTGGTTGAATTATAACAAGTTCGCAGTGTCCTACTCATTTACATTTTTATGTTTACAAAAAAAGAATTCAACTTGTAATTTATGTAAGAATGACTGAATTATTTGGAAAACATTCAGGTTTTCAAAAATGACTGCAAAGAATTTGAGTCGCGGGATTAAAAAGCAGGTTCAGTCTGAGCCTTTGAGCCAAGAGTAATAATTAGAGCATGCACCATAAAACTGGGTTTTAATTAAATATGTCTTTGAATAAGAAAGAATTTTATGAAGTGTAGTGCATATAGAAAGCTTTCAGAACGGCACGATAACATCCAGAAAATGTCCAGCATACTTGAATTTAAAATGGGAACTCGTTTTAAAGCAAATCCAACAAAAAAAGCACTCACTTCCTGCAATGTAGACTGCTTCCTTCCACTTACTCTGAAATACTCAGGGTGGCTTCGTGGGAGTTTCTCGAGGGGTCGAGTGGGGTCTGGGGTCTTGTCTACTCCATTTTGCCTCTGGCACATTGTCCTACACAGGCTAAGCACACTGTAAAAATCTGTACGACTGAGCTTTGAGAAAATACAGAACTTTTTTACTCAACACGAAGGGTCAGGTGGAGAAAAGTTACTGGCTGTCACTTTAATATTTTATGCACAAAAAGCACCATTTGTCACCTAGGTACATTGCTCAGTTATACTGTTTCCAATGAAGATGGTCCTGGATGAATGTTTAATGACAGAACATAGTGTCTCTGCAGATTTAGAAACTGCAAATTAGGCTGGCCATCTCCACTAGAAACATCTGTCTGCTTCCATATGTGTCTCTCTTAGATGGAGAGAGGTGATCTTTCCCTGGGTCCCTGCAGATGTGCGGTTCCATTTGGGAGCTCCTGAAAGTACCGTTCCGCATCCTAACGGCAACCAAGCATTTAAGCTCCGCAAAATGTGCCAGCTTGATTTCCTCGTGGCTCCAAATTGACACGCTGGGGAGCTGACATCTTAGTCGATGAAAAGTAGAGAAAGGGCGGCTCTCGTGCCCAGCGAGACGTGCACCCCGCGCATGAAGGCAGTGGACAGCGCCGTCTCCTGGTGACCTGCAGACACTGTCGTGAGCCCTTCTAGTGCTCCAGCCCACCAGCCAGCTCACATTTCCTTAAGGCAAAAACCCAAAGATAAAAGGGAAGTTGGAACATGAGCCACCCCCCCCATACCCATGCTCAAGCAGTAGTGAGTGAATTTCTTTTAAAATTCAAAATTTGTTTTCAGACACACTTCCCACTTGGCAAATCACTTCTGGCTCATTCATACTGCACACAATGCAATACAAAAAACATCTATTTGATATGACAATGCCCGTGATGTACCGTCTCCTTCTATGAATAAACAGTAGCTTGCGGCAAAGATAAGGCATTGCTCACCCACTAACAGGGACTGGAATTATGGCGAAATTCTAAATGGGCAGTACTTATGGTAATTAGTTAAAAACTACTGACAGAAACAAAGTCCTCCACTAGAATAACATCATTCAGCCTTCAGCCTTCGTTAAGACAGGCGCTGCTGATTCCTCAAGAAAATGGCCTTTATCATTTCTTACTTATCTTCCAAATGAGGGGAGTGCCTGCAGCTGCTTCAGCATCTGGGGCCTGGCTGCTCCCTTGGGGCTCCCACAATGTCATACCTGCTGTGTGTTCTCATGGGATCAAGGCAGGGCTCCATGCCCACCAACGTCTCTCTTTGCCCCCGGAAAGAGGCCTCCAGATCTCTCTGGCACCTCTCCATCTGCTCTTCATGGAGAAGACACGATGCTCTTAATGCTTCTTGTCGATCTCACTGTACTTCGGATAAAATGTGAACATCCTTCTGTGGCCAAGGACCTTCCAGGGCACCCTTGCCTGGCCCATCTGGATGTCTCCTGCCATTCCGGCCCCATCCGTTCCTGCCTCCTGTAGTCTCTCCCTCTCCCCACCTCCTCTCTCTGGGCTCCCTGCTCCAGGCTGCTCTGGGTTCATTCTTGGAGCATTCTGGATGCCCGTCGTGTCCCTGTCAACCAGTCTTCAGTATCAGGTGTCCAAGTGTGGTCTGTCCTCACAAAGGACAGCCCAGTCCCAGCACCCAGTGTAGTATCTTGTAGAGAACGTCCCTCAATCTGTGAGGTTGATTAAATTACACTGGATGTGCGACCACTAATCCCTGTGGCTGTGGGAAGCTCCCCCGCCCCGTGCAGATATCCTAAGTACAATCATCCTTTGGTACACTTAGGTTGATTCTGGAACCGAAATCTGCAGGTGGCCAACTCCTTTCTACAGCATGGTGTGGTACTTGTGTGTAACCTACACAATCCTCTCATATGCTTGAATTCATCTCTAGCCTCCTTATAATACCCAATACAACGTGAATGCTATGTAGTTGGTATCCTGTGTGGCTTAGGGAATGATTGTAAGATAAAAGTCTGTAGGTTTCCGGTATGGATGCAATTGTTTTACTGAGTATTTTTGATCGTTGGTGGTTGAGTCTGTGGATGTGGAACAGACGGGCATGGGGGGGCTCACCAGCTTGACTCGAGACTGGTGACCTGAGGTGCAGCACTGTCCCTTTTCCAGCTTGAGCTCTGCTTTCACTTGCAGCTTGGGAAGGTGGCAGAGGAGAAAGAGGGCAAATAAAGTCAAAGTTCTGGCTGGAATTCGGTCCCCAGAAGGGCAGGAGACCAAAGCCCAAGGAGCTGTGCTCTGGGAGGGGTGGCGTCAAGGGGCTGTTCTGTGTGAAGTCACCCCCAGGGCCATTTCACGATGAAGATGATGAAATATTCATAAGAGCGTCCAGCCTTAATGAACATGCTCCCGGAAGGCCTCGGTTATGGGGTAGCTTAGCAGTTGCTGTCTTGAAGCAGCCCAGAGACGAAGCTGTTTATGCAGAGAGCGTGTTTTCCTCCACCGGAACAATGTAAGCGTGGCAGTGATTGGATTCAAATCAGAGGTCCCGAGAGAGCCCCGCAGTACAATGTCTCATGATGAACATCTGTCCGATGCCCGGGCGAGAGTCAGGCTCTGGGCTCATCCTTCCTCTGTGGAATTTGCATCTTTGGACTTGAGTAGCAAAACTAGGGCTCCCAAAGTCCTATTTTACCAATGCCTCCTCTATGTGTACATGTTGGGGACCTGGGTGGGTCTTCAACTCAAGTCTAGTCGGTAGATTAACTCAGGTTGGGCTGGGCAGGGTTGGCTGTGACCTTAGCGGTCAGGTTTAGTTTCTACAAAACACGCATATCAAAAGTGTGATTAGGGAAGATGGATTGATATCCTGACAATAATCACCCTTTTAACAAGAGATTTCAAGTTAATACAAATAATGCAAATAACTCAATAGACAAATGAGCAGAAAACATAATAGTTCATAAAAACAAACCCAAACAGCTAAAACAAATACAAAGGTGTTATCTTGGTCTGTTTGGGCTTCTGTGTTAAAGCACTGTAAACTGGGAAGCTTAGGAGCAGACATTTCATTCTTGTAGTTCTGGAGGCTGGAATCCAAGAGTCATTTACCGACAGATTGGATGTCTGGTGAGGGCCCATTTCTTGACCCATAATGCTACCTGTGTCACTGTGTCCTTACAGGGTGGAGGGAGAGTATGGGCTCTCTGCAGTCTCTCCTGTATGGCACTAAGCCCATTCATGACCTAATCACCTCCAAAGGGCCCCGCCTCCTGAAGCACCTCCTTACAGCACGTGGATTTGGGGGATCCAAGCATTCAGACCAGAGCAGATACTTAACCCCATTTGCGATCGGCGAGCCGTACCTTCACATCCTACTGCGATGACATGCTACGCCAATCCTGTCGGCGCTGTCCCCCTAAAACCCAACCAGTCTCATAAGGCAAGATCTGACAAAGAAGCATGGATTTGGAAGATCTGTGGTAGCATCCCTTGGGAAGATGTGCCCAACCTGAGACCCTGCAGCCTCCTTGTCCAGATGGACTCTGAGGAAGCACTTGAACCTGTACTCCAAGGAGGCACGGCTGGATTGTTGTAGCGCTAGATGGCCTGAAGCCACGTGGGGTCCACCAACGTCGAAATGACCCCTCAGCCCTCGTAAACTCCTCCAGTGGTTGCAACGACACACTGAGAAAAGGCATGGCCAGGAAACACCAGGGAACTGCAAACTGCTGTTGATCCCTTGTCCTAGAAATGACGGCGTTCACCCTTGAGTACAATTTCTTTCCACTTTCTATGGATCCATGAGGTACACGTTAGGAAGTACAAACTTATTTTTACCAAATGATGTTTTCATTGCAGTGTATGTAGCTCTGCTCCTCTTTCTTGGAAGTGGATTTGCGTCACACATGTTTCTGCACACTGTGGCGCCTGGCAGACTCTCTTTTCGGGGGTTTTCGAGTCTCACTTGAACTGTGGCAGCCCCAAGAGTGATTTTCTAGCATGGGGCACTGGTCACCGTGAGTTCACAGATAAGACACAGTTGAATTAATTCCATAAATGCCCAGTTGCTTCTAGAAAAGATTAGAGGTGAATTAAAGGGACTGGAAATAGAATAGCTATGTGGTGAAATCTGTGAGAATGATTTGAGGGCAGAGGACAGGGAAAAAAGTTAATTGCGTCTGAGAAGTTCTTAGGCTAAGATAGGCTCTGACAATGGAGAATAAAGCTGCACTGGGAATTTCCCGTTAAGCAGGAAAAACGGCACCTAAAAAGGCAGGGAACTGTTGGCACCTTGTGCAAAGAAGCCCCGTGTGTCTCCTCCGAGCATCTGTGGCATGAGTCCCCACTTCAGTGACTCGGATGCTCCCGGATTCCTGTCTCTCCCCATCCCACCGGGGCTCCGCAAACCGTGTGTACAGTGGTATCTCATTCTGACCTTGAGAATGCTCAGGACGAACTGGAACTTGCTGTTTTGTAGGGATGGTCAGGACCTGGAGCAGCATGGGCAGCTGTGAGGCATGGCCTAGGGAGTGGCGGGGTTCCAAGTTAGCAGCCACAGCCCGAGTCCCTGGCTCCCGGGTCCCCCAGCAGAGCGTGTGTGGGAGCTGGCTAGGATCTGAGCTAGGCTGGAACATCCAGTGAGGGCTCCAAGTTTGGGGTTGTCATTGGTCACACTCTTTTTTTTTTTGGTCACACTCTTGACCTCTTCCAGCATCCTACAAATCCAACCATGGGGTCTCTTCCCTGGTCCCAGTCCCATTGTTCTTTCTGCAAAGCAGGAGCCACTGCCACCTCTGTGGCCCGCAGCTCACTGGGACTGTCCTAGAGCTGTAGCCCTTTGCATGCCCTCTCCTCCTCAGAGTATCCCCGACACCAGCTCCTCAGTGAGCCCCTCCCTGAGGGACAGCAGAAGCCAGTGTGCTATGCGAGCATCACATGATGCGTAGGGTTGCTGTTGGCGCTCGGGATGGACAGTTAGAGCTGACCCTGGGTCTTTTCCCGATCGGCAACTCGCTGACCTCCACAGGAGGCTTCACCAGGGAACATCCCTGGCCAGACGGGGGGGTTCTGAAGGCGGCATGTCCCCAGCATCTGTCCCCTTCAGGAAGGAATCCTGAGAGGCTCCACCGCCTCACTGGATGCTAAGTCTGAGGCCATCCCAAGACTGCAACCTAAGCAGCCCCAGCTGAGGATTTGGGCCGGCTTGGGGGATGGGGCTCTTCAGACTTGGCCGGTGCTGAAGTCTCTGTCCTCGCTGCCCCCTGGAAAATCATGTCCTGAAGCCCTCCGGTACTGTCACTCAGGGCTGGTTGAAGGAAAGGAGGAAGACACTTTGCTGCGGCAGGAAGCTCCTGTGTCATGGCCTGTGGACGGACAGGAGGCCCGAGACACCCCCGGCCCGCCCTGGGAACTGCAGTTTGCTTTCCCTGGTCCCGTTTCCTCCTCCCCTCCCCCACTGGTGTGAATCCTACCAGCCACCTCAGGGGTCTGGAGACTGTAACCAACGTTTACAGCTTGGCTCGTAAGTGGTTCCTGTCTATAAAATTAAACACTGACAATAGATTAATAAGTGCCATAAAGTGTCTTAAATTCTTAACCACTCGTTCAATTAGGTGGAAAAAAACATAACAGTGTCTAATGGTGGATCGGCCAGGTTTTGTGTGGAGTGTTAGATTTAAAGACCGCGGTTTATGGAGGGAAGGGTGGGGTGGGGCTCGGGGGAGAGGAGGGCCGGTTCTGGTTGGTGGTCACGCTGGCCTGCCTGGCCCGAGTCCCTGCTGTCCCAGAGCGTGGCCCTGTGGTGTTGAGGAGCCGGGTGCTTTTACTCAAGCCCAGCCTGACGGCCTTACCCGGCCTGCTTGGAGTGCACCTCACTTCACACAGCCAGAGCCTGGCTTCAGTATGGGCCACCCCGCTGCCTGTGGATCCCAGAGCATTCCCTCCAGCCCCGTAGACATCACACCCTATAGGACTTGTCCTCTCTTACCTATCAGACCCTCTGGAGTCTGTCCACGTCACTGTCATGCCTATAGAATGTGCTTCCTCCTGCTCTCCATTCCTCATTGGGATTTTGTCCCCACCACCTCCCCAGCCTCATCTATCCTTGCTCAGGTTTTATTTTCTCTGCTCGGCCACACTGACCTCTTTGTTGGATACTGGGAACATTAGGCAGTTCCTACCTCAGGACCTTTGTACTTACTATTCTCTCTGTCTGCAGTGCTTTTTCCCAGATATCCACCGGCTCATTTCTTTCTGACTTCCCAGCTGTGCCCCTTGAAATGCCATAGCTCCAACATGTTTGTCTTCTTTCTTTATTTCTCCCTGGAACTAAAAGCATCCTGTGCATCCCACTCATTTGTCTCTCATTGCTCCATTACTAGATTATAGCTTCTGGAGGCCAGAGACTGTTCTTGTCTGCTTGTTTACGACTTTGTCCTCTCCCCTCTAGCAGCCTCTGGCCTGGAGCTGACTCTGGATGCAGCAGCAAGGCCCAGCATGAGCCATGTTGCACCAGCTGAAGGAAGCGTTAGATCAGAAGTTGTTACCCATGAGCAGCCACAGTCCCGGGCGCCTGTGGGCCAGAGAGGCTCTGAGTTCTCCATCCATCAGAGGAGCACTGGGCCATCTTCCCGAGGGCCACTGGGCCCCAGGGAGGGCACGTGCTGCACACCTCCCCCTTAAAACTCTTTCCTTCTTTCCACATCTGGAATTTGGAAACTGCTTCCTCGCCTTCCTTGACTCCCCTCCTCCCTTCTGCACTAGGCCGCCACAGCCCAGGTGACAGTGGCTGGACCCACGGCCGCCACTCTGTGTCACAGCGGTGCCACCGGCTTTCAAACAGGGAGTGAGGGCCGAAGCTCACACTGCAGATGGATCACGTGCGGGGTGCTGAACTAGGTACTTTACTTACAGTTTCATTTAATTTGGCCCAAGAGAGACTAATAGCAATACTCAGATTTATGCACGATCACCCAGCTGTAGCCATAAGTGCTTCTCAAGGCTGTCGTTAGTGCCGGACCCTGGTTGTGATCCTCGATGCTTCAAATGCATTACTCCATTTAAGTCTAACAACGATCACTTTCTCTTTTCCATAAAGAAGGAAGCTGGGCTGGGAGCTTTATCATCTTGCCCAGGGCATCTGAGTCGGCGCTCACACCCAGGGTGGCCTCTGAGTACCTCAGCCCGGACCACCTCACTGCCTACTACTCTGAAGAGGTGCAGCTGGAAACCAAGTCCGGATGACTCCAGATTCTGCCCATGCTGCCCCAGATTGTTCTGCGTGCACTTTGGGGACCTGAGGAAATGGAAGGCCCAGGACATCCCGGATCCCCAAAGCCAGCACCATGCTCAGCCGCCGTCTCCCTGAGTGAACTTCCATCCCTGCGGTTCACGGGAACCATCCCCGCCCCTCTCTCCTGGCCTTCTTGGTTTTATCCATTCTTAGACCCAAAGGGTGGTGTGGTCCCGTGAACACTTCCTGACCGGTTGGCTGAAGCTGGGACCCAAGCTCCCTTTCTGCCTGAAGAGCTCTCTGGCGCAGGGCCCAGACAGATGGGGAGCAGGCGAACCCCTCATTCTAACCCTCACAAAGCCCCCTCATCCGCACAGAAATGAACAGCGGCCAGAGTGATGGAAAGTCGGGTCTCTTGCTGGAAGATTTCCCTTGAGAGAGGGCAATT
The DNA here is from genome assembly GCA_004026905.1 of Hystrix cristata. Classification (NCBI taxonomy): domain Eukaryota; kingdom Metazoa; phylum Chordata; class Mammalia; order Rodentia; family Hystricidae; genus Hystrix; species Hystrix cristata. The sequence continues at coordinate 22,342 of PVJO010017069.1, read as the reverse complement.
TGTCATTTATGAGTCTGGCTGAGTTATATTGTTTCCTATTAAGATAAGTCTAAATGAATCTTTAATGACAGACACTGTATCTGTACAGATTTAGAAGCTGCAAATTAAACTGGCCATCTCCATCTGGAACGCTGGTTTCTTTCCAGAGCTATCCATTACCCGCAGAGCCAGCAAGCTGCTTGGGGTCCCGGCAGATGTGCGGACACAGCTGGAGGAAGGACGCCCCTGTGTGCTCATCTCACGAAGGAGGCTCCTGGGATCGCTGCAAGAGACGGCTCAGGGCCTGAGTTCACACGGTCCCCTGAGGGACCTGGATGCTGGCCTGGATGCTTCTGACCAAGGTCTGGCCCATGAGTGGCCGTGGCTTCTGACCAATGTCCTTGTTGACTGCCCCCCTTTCATCCCCACTGGGAAGCAGTGCACACTTTTGAAATGGATCAAATCCTCTCAGACACCCCAGGACTTGTGGAAAAAGACCCAATTCTGGAATGGCTTCCAGCCCTGCCTACCTCCTTGGGGTCCTACTGGCTGTCTTTGGGGGTCACCCTTCCATCATGACGGGGGCACTTGGGAACCCTGGCTCGCATCTCCTCCCAGGTCCCCTCATCCTTGTCCTTTTGGCCTCTGCCCTCCAGGATACGCAGCACCCAGTTCTCACGTAGACTTTGCTTCTGCATGGGGCGACCATGCGCCAGTGGCCCCTGTCCCCAGGCACTGTAAGAGCAGGTGCGCCAGTTCCCATGCCTGCCCTGTGGGTGTCTGACTCTTGAGGACACTGCCGTCGACCCCGTGCACTGCCGAACACAGAACACGGGGCAGGCAGAGCTGTGTCTGCTGCCCGGCTAATGACAACTGTACCTCTTCAACTCTCTCTCCACCCTTCCCTCCTGGGTGTGTCTATTGAAATTGAAAAAAAAATTAAAACCCCAAGTTCAAGATAGAGGCAGGAAGTATTTTGCAGCTGCAAGAGCTGCAGATGTGGATCCCAGCGTGACTCTTCCCCAGCTGCGTGTCCTTGGACGAGCAGACCACACGCTGCTCCTCAGTCCCTGGAAGTCAGCGTGTTCTTCCTTCCTGGCTCTCCGGTGCCAGACTGCAATGCCACGTCCACTGCTTGTCGGACAGTGGAAGTGGGTGCTGTGCAGCCTTGACTCTGTACAATCACCACCAGTGAGAAGGCTGGACTTTGGGGTGACAGCAAATAGAATGCGCCTCCCAGATGTGGCAAGAAGGGAACAGGACTAATGTTCACAACACCATATTGCTTGGTCCAGGCACAGAGCTAGGACTGTGGGAAGGATTGCTTGGCCCTTATTTCTTACTCAGGGTTCCTCCTCTTGGGTGCAAAGCCTGCAGTCCCCTGACATTCTGGGGGGAAGCCCTGGATGCCTTCTAGACATTGGGGTGTGGAGGAAAGTGAGGTAGACACTTCAGCACCTCACTATCTTCCAGAGGATGGAGAGGACTTTGAGGAAGACTCTGAGGCCCCAGCAGAGCCACGAGAGGAAGCGAGAGGAGACTGGTGCCTGGACCCACTTGGGAAGCCATCTCTGACACCCACAGACAACAGGCACATTTCAGGGGATGAGGAGGACTCTACCACCTGACAAATCTGTTTGGTGTCTAATTGTATTTCAGAAATTATGCACCTTTTTAAAATGGTAGCTTTGTGAAGTCTCCTTCAGGATGCTCTTTGTCCTCTGCCTTTTGGTCACACAGGGTCCTGGCTCAGCAGGCGACAGGCCACAGACGCTCTGTGGTGATTAGGATAAAAAATGAACCTACAGAAGAAATTTCTACGTAGAAGCATCTTGATGTATCTCTCTACCTTTTGGATTTCCACCGGGATTGGTAGAGAAGGACACACACACACGCGCGCGCGCACATACACACACACGGCAGGAAAAAGTAAGAGTCATATTTTGGTTCATTCTTAAATAACCAATGCTTCAAAAAAATCAAATTATTCCAAGAGGAGAAGGAGCGGACTATGAGCTCGGGAAACGCCAGAGAGGAAGGAAGTAATCCAGCAGACTCTGGGGAAGGGGCTCCATGTCAGGAGGCAGGAGAAAATGACAGAGTGACAGCGGCCTCGTGTTAAACTGCCCCTTATGCATTCAGATTGTGTGCAGGAAGACTCTCATTTTTAAGTTAAATTCAAAAGCCTATTTAAAAAGTATTAGTTGATACTATAAACTCAGAGCGGCAGTTCTGCAAATCAGGAAGAATCCCCGTATGCACCTGCCCGTGTTTATAGCCTGCAGATTAGATTCAGTTACAACTCTGCGTATCATTTTACCTCTTAATGGGACATAGGTGTGATGTGCAATTTCCACATCAAACATCGCAGGGCAGAAAGATGCCCGCCTTTCCAGGAGGCCTCTCCGATGGCACAGTAGCATGATGGGAACCACGCAGACACCGCGAGTCGTGGTGGGAGCGGGCAGGCTTGGTGCTTCCATCTGGCCACCTCTCCCGGCTCCTCTGCTGCTGGCAGTTAAAGGAAGTATATTGACAGCGGCTGTTTTCCTAGCACTGTGTTTGTGGATGGCCTGGGTTGGGCTCGGGATTTGGGATGGATTCCCGATAGGAAGTGGTGTGTGAGGACAGTAGCCCCACGGACCCCCAGAAATGAGGGGCACGGCCGGGCTCTGCCGCTGGGTTCTTAGAACTTCTGCAGGGGCCGTCGGGGATACTATGTTGTGTGTGCTGACAAAACCCCTAACGGACTGTTGCCTGTGACATTCACAAGCATGTTTGGAACGTGCGTGTCCCAGTGACTGTGTGTGAATGATTTAACATGTGTGTGTGGCGGGCCCTACCCGAGGCCCTGTGTGGAGACCCCGCCCTCGTGGACGGCACTGGAAGGCAGCACCTCTGTGGCTGTGTAAGTGGAGACCTGTGTGGGATCAGTGTCTCCTCCTGTGCGAGGACGTCTGCGGAGGTGGCCGTCTGCAAACCAGGAGGAGAGGCCTCCTCGGTGCAGAGTCTGTACCACCCTGACCTCGAGTGTCCCAAGTTCAGCAGTACAGGAAAAAGCTGCTTTCTGTTGTCCCAGCCTCCAAGCCACGGTCATTCCTGTGACAGCACTTAGAGCGCAGGGATGGTCGCCCATGGTGGTATGGATCCTGTGCGGCCCTCAGGAATCCCACCTACCCGCTCAGGTTGCTGTCCGTTAGTCAGAGAGCTGCCTGCCCAGGAGCAAAGATGGCACCTGGCTGGCCAAGGGCGGGAGCCCATCCGCCTTGTGAGGTCCCGCTCCAAGACACACGGCTACACAGTCCGAGCTGCCTGCCATCCCCGCTACTGAGGCCCAGCATCTCGCCTTCCCCTTCCCTCCCCAGAGCCAGAGCGCAGGCTATGAGAGTCCACAGCCTGACAGGAGCGGGAACCACGCAGAGGCCCCCAGGTGCCATGTGGATTCCTCAGACCGAATGAACCTGTCCTCCCACACAAACACGGCTTTGCTGTTCTGGAGAGACTCAGCCACCACTAGTCCACTCCAGTTTACAGCAGAGCAGTTTCCCTGGCAGGAGCCCACCGAAGTACAGTTATTTATCCTGCTCAAAGAGCTGTCGTCCGCTGTGGGCCGGGGCAGCCTGCTTGCTGGTGTCTGTGCTCACACCTGAGCCGGCTTCTCCAGCCCTGGGCCTCCCTGCCTCCTTTCCTTCCGTCCCCTCTCCAGCCTCGCTCTTTGTTTCTTTCCCACTTCGCTCGCATAATCTAAAACAGAAACGATTATGCAAAAGGCACTTTCTGTTTTAATCAGGTTTGGGGGAAAATATGTCTAACATGCCACTTTGCCTGTGGATAAAATGTTTGACATTTACCAGGCTGCCGTGAATCCTGTCTAACATCTCCATTTTCAAATGCCACTCCACAGCCTGCCTTGCTGGGGTTTGAAAAGCACTTGTCCTACCAAGTGATCATTACTGAAAGTATTAAGCAGAATCCTGGTTCATTTGGAGTTGCAGGTAATTGTGCTGGAATACAAATCCCCACTACAAGAGGGAGGCAGGCAGATGTCTGCAGGTGCTGGGGCAGAGAGGGAGGAGGAAGTGGACCCAGGCCTGGGACCCTGCCTCCCTCCCCCGCCTGGGTTGTCACTGTCCTCCAAATTGAGGGTCGTTGAGCACCTTGGGCTGTGGCCATTGTGCAGTAGACCCCTGGCTTCATTCCTCGTACTTGGTACTGTGGTTTGAATGATGGGGCCCCTGTCCCCAAAACTCACCCTGAACTCAGATCTTGGGTAACAATCTGAGGAAGTGGGACCCAGGAGGGGACTGAATAGTAGGGGGTCAGCATCCTTCCAGGGGTTTCCTGAGCCACTGTCCTTCTGTCCCTCCCATATGTGAGGCCACAGCGCTTCCCATGGTGCCGTCTTTGACACAGAGATCAGCCCTTCCCAGATCCAAGGCCTGCTGTCACCTTGGCTTTGAAATGCCCAGACTCCAGAATAGTGAGAAGAAAATTTCTATTACTTGTACATCACCCAGCCTCAGGCTTTGGTACAGAGCACGAACAGAATGAGATGTTTGAACATAATTAACTTTGTCTGGAACACACTCTCAAGACTCAGGAACAAAACAGAGTTCCCTTGGCCAGTGGGCCCTGCTCTGTGGACATCCTGACCTTAGCCAGGTGTGTTAGAGTCAGCTGGGAAACCTTGGATTTGAACACAGGCTCTGGTAGCTGTGGACCTAGGGTCACTTTTTGTACTGTTGCCTTTTGTTTAAAAAGGTCCTCACCACGAGAAGGTTTAAACACCTGTCTGTTAGAAAGACAGAAGGGAACCCTGCATTGAAGGGGCAGGATTAAGTGATTCAGTCCTATGGGTAGGTAACAGGAAGACATTGCAGGTTATGAGTAAGGAGTGGATTCCAAGTAGTGCTCGGAGGGAACAGACTGGTCTGGTGGTGATGGGCATAAGGCAATGGGAGGCAGGCAAGGGTCCTAGTCCCTGAGACCCTGAACAGCAGAGCTGGGGGGAAGAGAGACCAGGGAAGATGTGGGAGATGGACATGACGGCTCCGGCTGGAGGGGCAGTGTGAGGACCCCAGGCGCCCGTGGGTGTGGCCTGGGTGTGAGAAGCTGCTTGCGGGAGGGTTGGGGCTGCACCGTGCTTGCAGTGCCAGGGAGGGACCTTGAAGCTCTGCCCCCCAGCTGCAAGGGATGCTGCAGCCCAGTAACCAGCAAACAAACCTCCTCCTCCCCACGTATCCGGCACGGACCTTGGGATGCCCGGGCGGCGTGGGTGCCACACACCTGCACACACTCAGACTCCCAGATTTGGGGATTTCTGTACACCAAATTTAGATGCTTTCCTCAGATTCTTTTTGGATGGACTTGGCCTCATGGAAATGTCGATCGCGTGTACACATTTTGCTTTGGGAGAAGACTGTGTGTGGTGCGTGTGTAAGACCGCAGGAGGTGTATACAGAATGCTCCGGGATGCGAGTCTGTGTGGGGAAACAGATGCTCTAACGGAGGGGACCTGGATGTGAGGAACCGTCCCCGCAGCTGCCTCCCCGGCGCGTGCCCCCCAGCACTCCCAGCCCATTCTGACTGATTGCACTCTCTCCAGCCCTGCTCACCAGATGAAATAAGTAGAGAACAGACTCTTCTGCCTAATGAGAATTTAAATTTCCAACTCTGTTGGAGGCTTGAGCCTGCAGACGCGGCGTGATGCACATTTCTAAGAGCCCAGCTGGAAAGAGAGGTGCTGGGTGCCGGCTCTGCCTTCGTCCCCTCCTGAGACCCCCCCTCCCCAGGGGACCGAGGACAGCAAGCTCCCCAGGAGCCTGGTAACACAGGACTCTCTGCCTCAGGGCCCAGCCTGACCCACCGTGTCCCTGGGTGCCTGGCGAGTGCCATCTGTGTGCAAGGAGACAGATGTCTGGGATGGGGTGCTGTGTGTTCACAGACGCAGGACAGTATGCACTTGGGGATCGGACTCAGGCTATCTCCGTAGCCCCGCTAAGCCCCCCTGCTGGTATCTGCAATGTGAGCCTCTTGTAGGGGGGTTATGGGGGAGTGCATGAGAAGCACACGTCATCCCCCGCAGGCAGCCAGGACCCCACGGGGGAGCATGTACCACCCCCTTAATCAAGACCATACACCAGAGGGCTGGCGTTTAGCTGTCACCTCTCTGAGTGACTCTCAGGAAGCATTTCTAAGCAATTTCAAAGCACTTCTCCACATCTTTGTTCCAAGTTGTGTTGTTTTATGTTTTATTAGCTCAAACCTCCTGAAGTCCTTTGGAGGAGGAGGTCTGTACATCTCCAACGCAAACGAGGTCTTCCGCTCATGTTTACGACATGAATGGCCGGAGCACTCAGACAGGGGTGAGGGCTGCGTGCCAGAGGCAGGGGAGCGGGTGGGGAGGCGCTAGGTCCAGATGTGGTGCCTGCGGGACTCAAGCTTGTACCTCTGGTGCCCAGTGGAACTTTGTTCGTGTGTGCTGCGGGACGTCTGCCCTGCCTGGAGCATCTCTTGGCTCCTCAGTCATGGGGTACTGCCACCCCTTGTCCCTCCCTTGGCACAGGAAAGCCAGGCTGCTGGGCACTGAAGCATTCAGCTTGCTCCTGCTGGGGGGTGCGCAGAAGACCTTGGCTTGTGCAGAAGTCTGTATCATCCCCTCCCGTAGGTTGTAGCGGAGACTCAAGACACCAAGGTGGCCTTGAGCCTTCACAGAGCTCCCGCTTTGCCCACGAGTGCTGTGGGCTGCATGCCACGCTGGCCCTTACAGTCAGCAGGTACAATAATGTCCTCACCCATGCTGGGTGTGAGGGACAGACACAGGCAGGAGCCACTCGGCTGGCTGCATGGTGGCAACCCCTCACCCTGTGGCCTCCCCGATGAGGCAGCCCCTTACCTGGCCTCCCAGGGCGTGCTCATGAGCCTGGGGAACTACTGAGGGTCCCGGGAGTGCTGAGCTGCAGATCTGGCTTGATTTTACATTGAAGGTAGGAGGAAGGGGAGGATGAACTCATCTTTTTGAGGACGAGAAAGATTTATGATCATCCTGGGAACAGTGTCTCCTTGGGTGCATTGTCCCACTTCAAACCCACCTGGACACGCCAAAGTTGTGCAAAATGAGTCCTTTGAAAATATTGGTCCTTCTTCCAACAGGTCTCAAACTTTGGCTGCTAAGTCTCCTCTGCCCACTGACTGAGGTTCTGAACTTGGTGTCTCCCTTCCTGTCCTCTTTCTGATCGTGTGTAACTCTTCAGAGCCTCTTTGCAATGCCAGTGTTTGGGGACCAGCTTGAACCCCTCATTCAACTGTGGGCTGCTCTTCGTGAATGAGAAACTGGACCTGCAGGAGACAATCCAGTAACAAGGGTGTTGCATCGACCGTGGACCAATGCCCGTACAGCGGGTGCTGTTATAACACTGTCAGGGCACCAAGGGGCAGCACATCTTTGCCGGCTCCTTAACACAAGGACAGAAGAAGCTCTTGGGTTAAAGGGGCTGAGCACACAGAGAAACCATGACATCCAGGTGAGGTTCTTTGTTGGCAACTTTCTGCTGGGCTGGCCTGAGGACCTCCTAGCACAGGCGCTTACTCTGTGCTGGTCAGTGGCAGAATCTTAGAATGGCGATGTGCTCTTGCCTCCCAACATTTTGAACACATAGAATGCATGTATTCAGAGTAAATGCTTGTTTCAAAATAATTTTAGACTTCTAGAAAAGCCTTAGAATAGCAAAGTGCATCCTCATAGACCTTCTACCCAGCTGCTATAGTTAACTTCTCACATAACCAGCATGATTACCAAAATCGAGAAATTAACATGGGTAGTGCATTAGGGGCTCAGTCAAACTCAGGCTTTACTCGAGTTGCCCTAATTTGCCTACTGATGACCTCTGGAAGTTTCAGGATGGGACACTGTGCCCAACAGGGAAGGGGGAACTGGGGCTGGCACTGGGTTCTCACTGCTTATCAGACCTCTGTATACTGGGTTAGGACACTGTCCAGTGCCTCTACTGGCTGCTCCAATCTCAGAGCTTCAAGTGGGAGGTTTAGTTTAACACTTGAAGAAAAAAATTCAATTTTAGCTGCCTCAGACTCCTTGAAATTTACAAGAAGATATTTTTCCCTTGGAAGCATTTTTTCTGCTTAGTCTTTGACACATCTGTTATTTTCGAAAGCGAATAACCTTGAGCCTCCTGTCCTGCTTTCTTGATGGTGAAACATGACAGTGGGTCCTTTATAATACATCAGTGAGTGGTAGTTTCCCCCACATAAATACAGCCCTCACTCCACAGTGGCCAGATCTCACTTTGTCAGAGGAGCACTTATGTCCTTCCGCAGGAGAGACATCGGGGAGAGTAATAACAGCAGAGCTGACAGCAGTGTTCCTTGACTTATTTTAAAGAATAAAAAAGAAAATATAGAAAGATATGCATTTTTCTTAAAGAAAATGAATTATTCTTTGAAAGTTAGTCAATCTCTTGGGGGCACAGTGTGGAAAATTAGATTTTAATGGCTTTGAAATTGAGGTTCCACGGGTCAATAGTAGTGGCTACTTGAAGTAAAATGACAAATCTATTAGAAGAAAATCAAACATTTTGTTGCTCATCAGAAAGGCAGTCCGAGGACAGCAAGGATTATATTGAAACTCTTATTTCAACTAGAAGCCGTCAGAAAAGTCCCATTTCTGCTTCAGTATTTTGAAATCCTTGGGAGAGGGTCATTCTTGGATTGTTACATTCTAAGTCAAAGAAAGGTTTCTGGTGTCTGACCCTCATTGCAAAATGTGGTTGAAGGCAGTTGGGCAAGATGGGCATTTTCCGTGCATTTAATCCTAAGGCTGCGGAGAATGTCCTTTGTTCTCTCTCACCTGGCTTTCCACCATCAGTCTGGGTCTGCATTTGTGTGGCTGAGTTAACTGAATTCACTGCACACAGCTTTTATACTTCTGCTGTTTATGTGGTTGGCAAAGCTGCCATATGCAAAACCATATGACTTTAAATCTCTCAAACCTTAGTACACAAACCACATATGAATGCATTGGATCAGGTATTTCCTGACCCTTTCAGCAGTGTTTATTCTGTGTATACCGAGTGCTGAGTGCCGCTCTGGGGGCGGGGTGGGGAAGAGAAGGCATCGTCCCATCTCCTCTCTCAGCGAACCCAACAGTGAAGAGATGACCTGGCTGGTGCCAGGCTGCCCGGTCATGGGGGGCCAAGGTAGGCAGTTTGCACCACCCACGTGGACGATCTTCGCAAGTCAGAAATGGGTGCAATAGGAGCTTCACTGTTCTTGGTCTGCTGGGATGAGGAAGGAGAGGATAAAGCAAATCCCCAGGAATATGAACAAGGTGGGAGGCGTTGGGCAGCTTGAGAGGGGTAACTCTTGAAAGAGAACCTTGAATGTGGACACACAGAGCTCAGCCCAAGAGGCCTCTCTTGCTTTATCTGACCTTCGCCCTTGACTGGGCTGCGTGCCGCCCTGTTGCCGATTACTCTGACAGTCACATGTTCAGATGCAGCATGCTTTGAGGTGCAGAGGGTTAGCTGGTCAGTTCAGTGATGAAGTCGAGATCGGAGGAGCTCTGTGCTAGACTGCACACCGCTGGAGGAGAAGGCCCTGTTCCCTGTCGCCCCCCAGCACCAGTGCCTGCAGGAAGGCCCAGGGCTCCACGTCTGCTGAATGAATGCACCAATGAGTGAGCAAATGACTGCTCAGTAGAATTAATGGGAAAATACCAAAAATCGAGGGTTGTTAAAATTCTGGCTATGAGCCAGAATGCTAAGACACAGGACCAAGAGGCAGAAGCCCAGACTTGCTGGGTTCTGGGTAGAGACCAGGACCTTCCAGACAGGGGTAAATTGATTCTCCAGCTGCCTTCTCAGGGCCACACTCCGGAACCACAGGGCCAGGAGCCTGGACTCCAGGGGCATCACTAGCAGAGTGGCTCAGGCTGCTCTCCCTCCTCCCTGCCCAGCCTTCCTTCATCTCCTCCTGCCCTCACCTCACACACACACATGCGCACTATGCATGTATATACACACAGGCATACACATTCACACAATTCACACACAAGTTCACAATACACAGGTGTACACATAACACACATGTGCACATAACACACCTGGACACACATGTACATACCCACACACGTGCACACATGGATGCACATGCACATAACACACCTGCACACACGTATACACATAACACACATATGCATACATACACCTGCCCAGGGCATCACGGCCTTTCCTTACTCTAAGGGTCTGGCGTCTGTGATGGACGTACTATTCCCAGGTGCTGTGGAAGAGCTGGTGCTCTGGAGCCATGACGCTGGGCTCACACAGCAGGCACAGACCCCTAGGACACTCTGTGGTGACAGATGGGGCCTCTGCACCCCGCCAGCCCTTCATCTCCCTCCCTCTTCCCTGCGCCTCCCCGTCAGCCCCTCCAACTCCCGAGTCCCTCACTCAGCGTCCTCACAGTGACCCTCGCTGTGCTGTCCCCTATCTCAGTCCTGGGGTACCAGCCCTTCCACCTGCTGGCCATGTCTATTATTTCTGTTCCCTCCACACTCCTCCTGGCAGCCGTCTGATGCAGATGCAGAGTCACCCTAATCTTAGGTTCCCTGCTCCCCGAGCCCAAGCTGCACACCCTGCTGGGCTCCCTTTCTTGAGCTCAGCCTGGCTGCTCCATCTTCCTGTGCCATCTTCCTGCTGCTTGTCCTTCACTCGCTGCTGCCAGTGTGAGGGGCCTGGCGCAGGAGAGCTGCTCTCGGCATGGCACACAGGAAGTAGAGGAGGAAGGCAGGAGTGAGGAAGGAGACAGACCCTTCCAGGTCACATCCTCCAGGACCTGCCTCTTTCAACTAGATCCCACCCCTTAATAGCGAGGCAGCTGTGAGCCCCTGTGACCAAGTCATCTTCCAAAAGCCCTGCCTGTGAGGACACGAGGCTCTTGCGGGACATTTAGATATAAACCATAACAAACGCCCTTCCTCATTTCTACATTTAAATCCATGCAATGCCCAGCACCAGGTCTTCCAACCTCAGGTGGTTTTTCCCTCCCCTCCCCTCTGAGGGCAGCAGCCCCACTCACCTGTGTTTTGGAACCACCTTGCTACAGTGTTTGTAGATAACACCTAGCATCCTGCTCTTGACCAGTAGGACTGGGGGCCCCCAGTGGTGTGAGGTAGGGACACAGGGAGCCCAGGAGGCCAAGGTGGGGACCCTGGGATGGTTCTCCATGCAGCGCAAAGACAGAAGCATGCAAAGGTGGCCCAATTTATGTTTGGGAAAACACAAATGAGAAGCAACATGAATGCCTTGCGCCTGGTTTCTCCTAGGTGCAGAGCAGGAAGCCTGGGGAGCAGGAGGTGGCTGTAGGGACAGTGATGGCACGGATGGGGCTCCCAGATACTACCCAGGTAGACAGCAGGGCGGGATTCATGGTTCCCATGCTCCCAGCCTTGCCCTGTCCATCTGTGTGTCATGAGGCTCAGGGCCACACTGGAAGTAGATGCTTAACAAATGTATGATCAGTGATGTGGCTTGAATTCGGCGGGTGATCACAGGGTGAGGGCCAGTCATGTGCCCGCTGGTCCCTACCAGACACAATAAGTGGGAAGAAGGCTGGAAATGTCCAGGGTTTTCCATTTCCTTAACCCAGGCCACCTTTTGCTAAACAGAAACAGGTTGTATCCTTTCTTTGATGGTATTTGAAAATAAATTTTTAAATGGGCTAACATCTAAGTAATGGAAATGAGTTAACCTGCTTGGTACCAGATGTTTCCTTTTGTTGGAAAACTTTTGCTGTTTGGCAGCCCCCTTGTGCAAATTATATTTTTAAAACTACAGGGAGCTTCTCCAAACACCGCTGCCCCCCACACTCAATCTGATAATGAGCTCATTCTTCTTTCCATGCTCCCACATCCCCTGCCCCTGTGGGCTGCAATTCATGGCTGCAGTTAGGGACTCGGACGAGGGGCCGTGGCTTTTTCTTTTCAGTACTAGGGATTGAACCCAGGGCCTTGGCATTGAGCTACATCCTTGACCCTTTTTATTTTGATTCAGTTTTACTAAGTTGTACCTTTAGTACTTACGATCCTTCTGCCTCAGCTTCCCAGGGTGCTGGGATTCCAGGATTGCACTACCACACCAGCCTAATGCTATGGTTTGAATGTGTCTCCTGGATTTCACATGTTGGAAACTAAATCCCCTAAGCCTAGGTGGATGGCATTTGGAGGTGACACTTGGGGAGGTGATCAGGTTGTTCATACTCTGCCCTCGGGTGTGTTAATCCATGAACAGATTGGTGGGTTGTTGTGGTATAAAGGGGGCACCCTCTGGCACACCTCATCTCTCTGTGCCATGGGCTGCAGCAAGCAGGCAATCCCAGGCGCCCCACTGATACTGGAGCTGTGCCCTTGAACCCCCCAGCCTCCAACATTGGGAGTCAAATAATCACTATGTATCAGGCATTGTGTTATAGCAATAGAACATGGACTAAGACATGGGGGTCAGTCTGTCCTAGGTCTCACAGCTGCCTGATGTGGGTTTGGGTTTGAGCCACTCTGTCCCCTCTTGGGAGCCACGATTGTCCCTCCATGCCCGCTGCCTGGCTCTCTGCCTAAGACTGAACCCACTTTTAAATCTGAAAATTACCTTTCCCAGACTGCGGGTTGGTGCTAAGCAACAGAGCCCTGCTGTTAACTAACAAATGCTCTTTTCCTGGACCGAAGACGTCAATCTGGGGCCTGACTTGGATTAGAGCAGAGACACTGACAGTGAATGAATTACCCGAGTGGGCAGTTCCGCGGCTCCTCTGGAAGGTGGGTGCCCGCTCTGGAGAGGCTCCGTCAGGGGAGCGCTGTCCTCCAATCTCCTCCGCCTCTTTCTTTTCCTAATTAAAACACAGCTAATGCCAATTAAAACACCACCAAGAGCCATTATTGCTTTTCTGTTTATCCACAGATGGGATAATGCAGAGAAATGAACTGGAAACCATGCGCTCGCTTGGCAGTCCATTCGCTGGAACCTGGGATCTGTGCTGCACTGAGGGACGTGATGCCCAGGACGGGTGGCACAGTCCTGGGATGCAGCTGGTGAGGAGGTGCCACCAGATGGGGCTTTGACTCAGGTTGGGGGATCTCCAGGCCGCAGATCCAGCAGTGTCACTGGAGCTGGCGGGACTAAACTCCCGACGCTGATGCTCTGACACCTGGGGGTGGCACACACAAGTGTCCCCAGCATGGAGCCCCTTGCAGGCCCAAGCAAGGGAGCAGGAAAGGGGCTGGGGACTGTGGGGGTCTCAGCACAACCTCCACCACTTCTCTGGGTGTCTCCTCAGATGCAGGGTAGAACAATTGAGAGAATCTGTGTCACCGCCTAAAGGATGGAGCGGGTCGGGCTGCCCAGGCTCCTGAGTGCTCACCAGTGAGGGTGAGCTTTCGACCCTCTCTGTTTGCAGGACTCTGCACTTATCTGCAGCAGGGGAGAAGCACCATGGCACAGCAGGACCAGAAGCCAGACTGGGACCGGGAGAGGCAGACCTGGATGCCCCACCTCAGTCACCTCATTTTAAAAAGAAGCAGGTATCAGCATCTCCATCACAGAGGTGTTGCAAGGCTTAACCTAGCTAATATGTCACAGCACTCTGCTCAGCTCCTGACACGGGAGCACTCAGGAAACTAAGTCACTGCCACGAATCGCTTGGGGCCAGGTGTCCTCCGGGGACCAGGGTCACATAACACGGCGCAGAGAGGGTGTGGTCGCCCAGGGCCTGACGACACAGCTGCTCATTGGTCACCAGGATGCTGACCCCCACCCACACTCAGCCAGTGACAGAGGAATGTCCGTGTGTTGCTTGGGTGCTCAGGTGCAGGTCTGGATTAACCAGAGCCCTCTCCCACCCACCACCCTGAAGCCAGTGACTTCCTCAGGGCACAGATGAGCACTGACAGAGACCGGACATTGGTGCCCACACCCTGCCCAGGCCCCGCAATTCACATGCAGAGGCCCCGACCCCCATGTAATGGCGTTTGGAGATGAGCCTTGGGAGGTAATTAGGTTTAGATGAATTTATGAAGTTAGGACCCCGTGCTGGGATCCGTGTCTTTATAAAGAGGAAAAGTTCAGCTCTCTCTCCCTGCTCCATGTGGGACCTGGCAAGAAGTCGCCCTTTGCAAGCTGGGAAAAAAGCCCTACCAAGCACCAGTTGACCAGCACCTTGGTCTTGGGCATCCAGCCTCCAGAAATAAATGTCTGTGGTTTAAGCTGCTTGGTTATGCTATTTTGTTCCAGTGGACTTCACGTGGGAAGGCAAGACATACTGAAGGTCACTGAAGGTCATTAGGCCTGGCACTTTGAGCATCCTTTTGAGAAAGTGCATAGGCCTGGGTGTGCCTCAGAATATCCCACACGGTCACAGCTTTGTCCACCAAGCAGAAGGGCTACAACCAGGCGAGCCCAGCTGTGTGTCCACGCCCCAGATGTAGCTCACTGAGCGCATTGCTGATACTGGCAGGGCTTCGTTGCCTGCCTGAGCTGCAGGACCGGTACAGAGAAGCCTGCACCGGGCAGAGCAGAGCATGCCTTGCGTCCCCTGGAGCTTGCTGCTGAACACGGGATGCTTGCCATGTGCGTAAATCCTGCTTTTAGGAAATGTGATTGAAAAATAGGCTCTTTCTACAGTAGCAGATGCAACAAGCACTCCTTTCTCATTGCAAACCAACCACGGGCAAGAGCTGCGTAATACAAGGGTATAATATGCAGACCCAGCCAGATAAGAGCCCCAGGGCCCCAGGACATTCATAACCGCCGCTGGCCAAGCATCTTCCCCGAGCCCAGCACAGTCGCTCCCGACCTCTAAGCAATGGCGGTGTTAGGATAGAGCTGCGTCCTGGGCAGGAAGGCCCATGGGGAAGGGCAGTCTTGTCTGTACACCCCTGTGACCTCGATCACATCACTGTCCTCACCTGGAAGTGCTGTCCTGGGCAAGCAGGTTCAGTTTGGTGTGCTGTTCTAAATGCTAGCTAGGCTCATTGGGGTGACACAAAGGGAAGTAGAAGGTCTGATGAAAGCATGTAAATATTGACTGGAAAATTGATGACAATTCTGTGATGGAATATAGAGAAAATTCTTTATAAGGAAAAGATATCCTCCTGTAATAAAGGAAACACAGCTACGATCCAGGCCCACAAAGTGGTGTCGCTGGGTGTCTCACTACCTGGCTAACTGCCTGGACCAGGATGCTTGACCCTGGGAAAGTGCTGTGATTGATTAGTGATGTCTGTCATGGGGAAGGGACCAGGAGACACAAGTCCAAGTAAGGATGAATTGTTGTGCTGGCCCTGGAGTCTGGGCTGGAATTTTGCAATGAGCAGCCATCCCTGTATCCCTATCTGGAAATTACACTCTGCCCATCTAGCGAGAGGTCACTATAATTTCAGATCGATGACATCTAAGAGTCCAATCATCTTCCAGCAAGCTCAACTTGCCAGTCCAGCCTACAGTGTGGTCAGCAAGGTCAGCGGGGGTGTCCCCCTCACTCAAGGGCGTCAGGAGGAAGCTTGAGTGTCGAGTGGCGGAGGGAGGCAGGGGTCAGGGAAACACAGAATTGTCCCTGCTGTGGGTGGGGGTCGCAGTACAGCGAGGGCCTGGGGTGGCTTGTGAGAGCCATGGGTGTTGGAAGGGTTTCTTTGGCCTAAAACAAAGCAAAACAAAATCTCCTGCGTATGGTGTGTAAGTTCCACGCTGCTCGCTCACATTTCATCTCCTCATCACAGAAAGCGCTTCTGTTGCCAAGACTAAGCTGCTTCTTTGATAACCAGGGTGAATCAGCATCCTCTGATCTGTCCTAATTTTGTGTCGAGGTGATTATCAAATATTGGTGGATTAAATATTTATAGCACCGTAGAGAAGCTGCTAGAGGCTGAATTGGCTCCAATAGCAGGCGACGATGTGTTTCAGGAACACAGATTCTGCCAAGCACACAGTGGGAGGAGACTCTGAGGTCAAGACATCACAAGGGAATATAAAAGCGATGCTCAGAGGAGCCAGCATTGCTGGCTCAGCTCCTACTGGACAGGCGCGATTGGCCAGCGGGCTGCCGTCTTGGTAGCCCACAGTGGATGACTGTGGAGAACGGGTGGAGGCGGGGAGAGTAGTGCTCTCATTTTCCTTCAGGGCCGTGGTTATCTTCGGTGATGCTACATGTCCAGCAGTTTCCATCCCATTTTTCTGAGAGAAAAATCAAACTTCACTGCCCAAGTCCAGAGTCACACAGGTGGTGGGGTCAGAACTGCAGAATCACAGGCTCGTGCTGCTCTCTGCTGGCCTCCGCACCCCCCGAGAACACAATAAACTGCTCCGAGGGGCATGGGCTCCAAGTTCCCCTGTGTCGCCCAGGCTGCACTCATCTTCCCCCGGGGAGGCATCAGGGACCTGGTGCCTGCAGCCCACGCCTTACTTTGTGCCCGGAGAGCCCAGCTCCGTGGCTTGCAGTGTCCTGCATGATGGGAAAGCTGCCTGAAGTCAGCGCCTCACCAGAAGTTCTGTCTTCCACGCAGACGGACACAGAAGGTGCATCTGCAGAGATGGGAGTGATGGTTGGGTCCCGCTGGGCATCTGCACTGCTGCCCTGAAATGACACCTGCCTGCCGTGTCTCCTCGGGGTGCTCGGCCAGGGGCACAGCACTGACCCAGGACTGTGACCTGCAAGGACCTTCAAGCCATCCTCTGTCCCAGGCACCTAGGCCACCAGAAAATTTATGTTTTATTTAAATCAAGCCACTTTTTCTAACTAAACAAACTCCTTTGGTTAAAAAAAGAGCCCACATTTCAATCTTAAATAGTATTAGGTAAAATAGACAAACTATAAAATAACCACAGAACAAAAAGAAAAATGTCACTGAGCTCTGCTGTCTCCTGCGGAAGACTCAGGGCACCGCAGCCTGGGGGCTCCGTGCAGGGAGGGTGAGCGGGACAGAAGGGCGCTCAGTGGGGCCAGGCAGGGCCTTGGGGACAGAGGAGGAGGCCGCTTCTATCCCCAAAGCACCCTGATGTCCACCTACTGCCCCCAAGAAAGCACCTGTCAGAGTCCCAGGAAACTGCTGGTGTGGGGGCTGCATCGAGAGATAGAGAGAAAATGGGAGTCTCGATTGCACCAGCTGTCTGGGCACCAGAAGTCACTGTCTGTCCCTGAAGAGCAATGTGGTCCCTGCTGTTCCATTCAGATTCACCTGGAGTGTGCTGCACGCTCCAACTTGCATCTCAGGAGTGTGGGTCCAGCCGAGTCTCTGCATCATGGGAGGATGCTTTTGCAGGTCTCAGAGCTCAGCGCTTTGAAGCCACCTGCTTTGTCACCCATGCAATGCTTGGATTCTACTCCTGGTACCATGTTCATGGCAGAAGGAAGAGGACTGTGGTTATGGGATGCAGGCAAAAGTCCTTGTCCTGGGAAGATCCATCCAGGACAGAGTCCTCACTGGCACAGGGCTCTCACTGCCCACCTGCGCATCAGAGGACCAGGACCAGCAGAAAACACCCCGTGGGTTTAGGCGTCCCAGACCAGGGCGCCTGCAGTAGGCACAATGCCTCCTGCCCCTGCCAACCTAGTTCCATGTACTCCTGTCCCCATGCCCAAGAAACACAAAGGGAGCCCATGCAGCCTGTCAGCATCATTAATTTTGTTGCATTGCTAGTTAAAGTGGGTTGTTTGCACTGGGCTGCATTGGCCATCTCATTCTGATTAAAGAGAGGAGCAGAATCCATGTTAATTTGCTGGCTGGAGACATTGCTGTAATCTATTTTACTCTTCCCTGCTTCAGATGTGTCATCTGGCTCCTGGTCACCATTAGTGCTGTCCCCAGAGAGTCATGGGTTTCCTTGTTGCTGTGGTCTTCATTCACACATGCTGAGGATATCACCATCCCATTGTCACCCCGATGAAAACTGTGCTTGCTGCAAAAGAGTCCCCAGTGAAATCCACAGAAAAAGAAAAGGTAAAATGCTTTTTGAGTGACTATACTCCTTTCACTGCCTCTCGATTTCTAAGAGCTGCCCATTGACAAAATAACTGCTGCAGACCTTTGTAGACTGTGTCTGTGGGTGAGATGCCATGCTCTTCCTTTAAAGATATGGTTGCCAGTGATCAGCCTGGGGTTCTTTCCCTCAGCTCAGATGGAAATCGTGAATAGACAAAGCATAGGTCTGCTGGCAGCCTTGGTCTCCAGACGACACCAGGTGATGTTGGATGCCCACAGTTGACACAGCCAGCAACTGGTCACTGCCGCTGCTGGCTGTCCCTGTCTGAAGCTGAACTGTGCTGGACACCATAGGTCAATTCTGCCAGGTGCTAGGCTCTGCTGCTGGTCTTCACTGGCTGCTGGGCTCTAGAGCTTTTCAGTGGTAACAGCTCTGAGTTCATTGCTCTTTCTTTAGAAACAGCTACAAGATTCTCTCATAGATTTACAGGACTTTTGCAGCTCACACTACCTGAGAAGCGATTCACAAAGACATGAAAGCAAGTCTTCATTCTAGCAGGGCTTGTGCTGCAGCACAGGGCGGTGCACAGAGGGAGCCCTCCTGGATTACCCTGAGAAAGGGCTGGGGAGCTGCAGGCGTGTCCATGAGGGGCAGGGCTGAAAGCTGCTGTGAGGCCAGGTATGCAAATCAGGGGCCAGATTCTCCCTTCCTGATTTTGGCCACTCCAGAGGACCCCTCCCTTCTTCAGGAAGACCACAGCAGCATCTGCAGTGGGGGGAGCAGGGTGGGGTCCCCACTGCCTGTCTGGCCCATCCATGTTGGAGTGGAGGAGGGAAGGGGCAGCTTGATAGCCAGGAGGTCACTGAAGGAAGTTGTCCTGGTCCACTGGGGAGAGACTAGAGGGCGAGCAGGGGGAGGGGCAGATGGATGCTGTCAAACCGCACCCTTCCTCCAGGGAGAAATGAGGGTCAGGCGCTCCTTGTCTGGCTCAATATTACCTCAGTGAGTCCCTATAAAGTGGGTGCCCTTATTATTCCCCTTTTATAGGCAAGGAAACAGACTCACTGGGGTGTCGGCACTCCAGACCCAGTTAGTGTCTGAGGCCAGGTACCCCTCAGATGCCATCCCGCCCCCATGAGAGCAAGGGTCTTCCAGAGTGAGACTGGCACCATCATTCTGTCCTCCGGAGCCCACAGCCTAGAGGGGAGAGGAGCCTGGGATGAGACCATGTTATGCATCGGGAAGGGGTGCTTCGAACCAGAGTGGGAGAAGGACACAAAAAATGGGCCAGGCCCAAGCTGAGTCCCCAAAACCATGCGTGTGCATGGGTGAGCATCCCTGGCGTGTCTGGCAGCGCTCCAGGAGCGCACGATGGGGCCCTTGTCGACACATGTCCAGCGTCGCTGGCCACAGGCTCCTACCTCTTCCATTGCCCGGAAATCTCCATCTGGACCCCGGGGAGGAGAGATCAATGCTGTTGCACATTGAATTATGCCAACCATACACATTTCATTAATTTATGGAAATGTCAGATTGCTTTAACTATTATCCTGAACTTCTGTCCTCCAATAAATGGCTTAATTTCCTCC
The DNA here is from genome assembly GCA_004026905.1 of Hystrix cristata. Classification (NCBI taxonomy): domain Eukaryota; kingdom Metazoa; phylum Chordata; class Mammalia; order Rodentia; family Hystricidae; genus Hystrix; species Hystrix cristata. The sequence goes on along the minus strand of PVJO010017069.1, from coordinate 2,796 downwards.
CAAGGATAAAGCACTCCAGTATTTTCAGCTGACCAATTCAGCTCAGGGCGCTCTAATGTTTTCTGCTACTCAGAGGACACATACTTCACCAGGATGACTCTGGGGTAATGACACCCAGGGCCCATTTCTAATGACTGTCACGGTCCTGGCGAAATGCACTCCATATATTAAGGCTGATGTTGCTGGCGAGCTGGGTGCATCCTCTGGGGGATAAATGACCTTATCTCTAGAGCTTTCCTCTGCTTGTGACTCGGGAAGAAATATCTGCCAGGGCAAAGCCAGGGTAGAGAACCAGCCCTAAAGGTGAGGACAATGATCCCGGTGTAATGCACTGGGAATATTAACATGAGCTCACAGACTTAGCTGTGGGTTGTGAGAAATCAAAGCAAACTCACCCAGAACACACAGGTCCCTGTTTACCTCCACAAGAGCTCCCAAATCTACATTTCTATCCATAATTTGGTATTCATTTTTCTAAAAGAAGTCCCAGCTCCAAGTTGACTATGTGCCAGTCCCACCAAATCTGGACCTGGCCCTGTGGAAGGGATATTGAGTGGGAATGAAATATCTTGCCTGGTGCTGGAACTTGGGAAGAGAAGGATGGAGCTTCCTGACTGTCCAGGTCTCCAAGTGTCTCGGGAAGGAGGGCAGCAAACCTGTTCCTGCATTGACCCTGTACTGCAACAAAGCCAAGGCCGAAGTCTGGCTCTCTGCTGGCCTCTGCAACAGCTGCTGGGAAGGGTTCTGGTATCCCTGTGCACAAGCCCTGCCCCAAGCCAAGGAAATCAGAACCAGCTCAGGCCGGGGTCTTCCTGTTGCGAGATAGCAGCATCTCCTGAAAGTTATAAACTGCAGGTGCCTGGGCCACATCTCCCCAGATCTCTGGACTTGGGTGCAAGTGGCTGTACACAGGGACTTCACAAGGCCTTGTGAATTGTCAGCTAAGGGTGAGCTGGGGTGGGTGGGTTGAATAGAGGCGTGGTGGAGGGTGACAAGGGGCAACAGATCAGAGTTTTCCTGAGCTGGGGGAGGTTGGGTCAGTCCTGAAAGGAGAAAAGGACTGGATTGGCCAAGGCAAAAGGAACCTCTTTCTCCTCATAGCCAGGGGCTGTGCGAATTAATACAACAAACAAGATAAAGGTTAATTGGATAAAACTCAAGGTTTTGTAGAAAACCAAAGCATTCTTCAGTGCTTGCTGAGACAGCTCTCCAGGCAATAGAGACATGCCTTAAACTCGGTCTCAGATAAGAAAGGGTGTGGTCTGGAAATGCTACCGGGGTGGAGAGAGGCAAGGAATATGAGAGCAGGTCTCTGCCAAGTTACAATTAACAGTGAATGCAGAAGGGGACGATGCTGTCCCACCAGGTAATGTCCGCACAGTCCAGGTCCTCTCTCTGTCCTCAAAGGGGATGCCCAGGAAGAGAGGTCCTAGGCCTCTGGGCTGTGCAGGCAGGACCCCTCCCAGCCTGCCAACCATGTGCCCGATGTTTACTGTCTCAGGGAACCAATACCAAAGGCCACCCTAGCCAGTTTTCCTTGCACTGATCTTTAGTGTTTTGGACAGCTAGGCCAGACAAGGCAGCCTGATTCTGAGCCTGTGCAGGGCAGCAGGTAAAGATGGGCAGGCTCCTCCTCGGGAAGTCAAAGCCACCTCCCACGGGTGTCGTCTCATCCCTACTGCCTCTTTACCCTGAGTTGTTTTATTTTTTCCCTAAGACAACTTGAAGGAGGAGAACAAAAAGGGTGAGAGTGTTCTCTGACTGAGAACATCTCAAGGACAAGCAGAGAGCTGTTTGCATCACGGATGCCAGGCACGTGGGGAGCCCAGAGCCCCCCAGATTAGTGGGGGCATCAGTCATCTGTGGATGTGAAGGGGCGAGAGGTGGGAGAAGTCTTGATCAAATCGCCACTGGAATTTTCCCCACCCTCCTCCTCCCTGGTCCTCAAGGAAACACAGAAACTTTAAGAGTAATATGCCTTGAAGAGTAATAAATAAATCAGTGATGCTGATGAAAAAATGAGCAAGAATCATTCACCATTTCGTGACGAACCCCACCTCCGTCTTGATCAAAAGAAAAAGAACCCGCTGTTGTTGCAGGGAACTAAGAATGAGCTCACTGTCGGGGCAATCTGAGCCCTTCACACTGAGATCATGGTTCCCCACAACCAACAGCAGAGGATCTCATGTTCTCTTGGGCTCATTTTTCCTGATCCTTATCTGGTCCTGATAAAGATGTCCTGAAGGTGACTTATGGTGCGGGGACATTGATAGGAAATGATTTTCTCAACGCTGGTAAATGAATATGGCCTCGAAGAAAAATATTCTGGGTTATGTTTACTTGAGGAAATAAATCTCTTCCTGGGCACATCTTTCTTCTCTGTCCTGTCAAAAGAGAACTCACTTTCTCCTCTCATTTCCTTCAAGTTTTCCACCCACTCCTAAACTCCGTGGCTAGAAGTGAATGAGATACGGGTGCTCAGCGCTCGGTTAACCCACTGCAATCTGACCACATCATCTGGGGTGGACCAAGAGGTCTGCCTGGGGCATCTGATGCTTCCTGCAGCACTTCATCCCTCGGACCAGGAAGGTGAGCTGTGTTGAGGCTCTGGGCTCTGGGGAGGGGGTTCTGTGAGCCCCGAGAAACAGAGACTCCCCACAGCTCTGGAGTCTGTCTTGAACCTTCCCGATGCCGTCATTGCACTGTGGAGTGAGTCAAAAAGCCAGACCTTGTGTAGACACCAGGATGAAGTCAAACTAGAAGGCATGTTGAGGCACACTGAGTTGAGAACAAGGA
>PVJO010017068.1:0-40145 GCA_004026905.1 Hystrix cristata | reverse complement strand
GCAACATTGACCTCAATATTTTACCATTACCTGCTCCACATCTCTATCATTAGTCTATTTTCATGTCAAAAACCTTCATATTGAATGTAATATACATTATATCTACAGTGATTTTATTAAGCATTCTAGTACCTTTCAGCTAAGAATCAAACATGAAAATGTTACATAACTTTAATTTTTATTTTGTAAGCACTTTTTTCACTTCCTTTTGGTAAATACTTCTGTCTTGTGACAAGTACATAGGCTGAGCATTAAGTCAGAGTAAAAATTCATTTAAAGAATTTCATACTATACATTCATTTGTTTTCACTTTTTTCTCATGAACAAATATGTTTATTTCCATCTCAGATAAAGCTGATCACTTGCATTGCTTTTATAGTAATTTGTTCTATTTATCTGTTTCTTTGTTTTACCTCATTTATTTGTTAATCCCTATGACCATTCCGATTAATCCATTGTAAAATGTCATTATTTGGGTAACTGGTTACTTTTTACTTATATTGGGTACTTATTATTCAAGTATGTCCCTTGCCCACATGGCTTAAAACTGCAAATAAAAGCTTTTCAGCTTGGCTCAAATTTGAATAGTGAAAATAACAAATACAAATATTAACATATAACCTCCCAAATGACACCATTTTTTCTAGCACTTACTTAGGTTCTGTTCTTTTGGATAGTTTAACATTGTTTTTACCCCACTGAAGTATTAATGTTAGGTCAGAGAGGATTTTCCAAAACGACTAATTCAACGTAGAAAAATTACCAGGCATTCCACTGAAAATAGGACATTAACTGTTCCCACTTGGCCATTTTAGTCTTCAATAATGAAATCTCATTATTGATAATAATGCATAGTATATATCGCAATATATACTATGACAAGGAAACAATGGCAAGGGAAAGCACACTATTGAACTGGCTTTCCAGGTACAGTGGCACGTGCCTGCCATCCCAGCACTCAGGAGCCTGAGGCAGGATGATCATTGCAAGTCTGAGGGCAGCTTGGGTTACACAGTGAGTTCAAGGCCCACCTGAATTACACAGGGAGACCCTGTCTCTAAATAAACGTATAAATAAACAAATAAATAGTCTTTTTTTCTTTAAACGTAGTTGGCCTTTTTTACTTTTTCATGTACTTTATTGTATATTTAAGGTACACAAAATGATGTTTTTCGCTTTTTGGCAGTACTGGAGATCCAAACTACGCTCCTCCCTCTGTGACAGGTACATACCCAGTCCTTTTACTTTTATTATTATTATATTATTTTTTGAGATGAGGTTTTGCAAAGTAGCAAAGTTGCCCATGTTAGCCTCAAACTTGCCATCCTGCTGCCTCCCTTACCAAGTGCTGGGATTGCAGGAGTGTGCCAGCACCAGGCCTTGCTACGATGTTTTGATACATAAACACACTATAGAAGGTTTGCTATAGGCAAGCAAATTAACAGATTCACCTCACAATATCACCTTTTTATTTCAAGTGTTCACTTCTGAATTCTCAGAGAAAGTATGATGATATAATGAAAGTCTGTTTCAGGACGTTGTACTTTTGAAACAGAGGTCTGTTTGAGATACTAATATAACCACTTAGTTTAGTTTAGTTTAGGTTTTTTTTTTTTTTTTTTTTTACTTGTTGGCATTGTCTCCATAAGATTAGGTGCATTCTCATTTATAACAAGACAAGATGTCAATCTGTATCCCACAATGCCCGAGATGAGGGATGAACATCACGAATCTTGAGAACTGAGTAATTGGACTGAAAAGTTAAAGGTCTGGAAAAAGTTTCCTTATCCAACAAACAGAAATTTCTTAAGCAAAAAACCAAGATGAAATATGATGATATAATTTTTGTCTGTGTGAAAAAAGCAAGCTGGAAATTTTACAAAATAGAACAAAATACACTAGTTAGATCTATTTTTAGACCTTAACTCACATTTCGAAGATATCCAAATATGGACAAAGCATAAAATTCACGTGGAATTTCTGCCATTTATTCTAGAAAAATGAAAACTAAGAAGTAATTTGTCAGTTGTCAATGTGAATTTTCTTCATCTATGTATTAGTTTCAGTAAGAAAATGGTCAGAAGGGCAACGCTAGTTTTTACATACATGTTTCTTTGCAGCACTTTTAAATGTTACTAAATAATCACCTTCAAAATCATTTATCTACTAATATGTTTCTTTTACTCCCAGCTAAACAGGGACAGGAAGTTAGCTCGAAGCCTCTGTCTCCTACCTCATAATACAACTGAAATAAAGTTTCTCTCAAGAATGAGGAAATTTCATAATCATGATTGTATATTTTAAAGTTTATAATTATAGAACTAAGCAAAACTGGCTACTGTTATTTTCTCTACCCCCTTCAGATAAAAGATTTTACTGCAAATACAAAATTTGTTCTTGTAACACTGAACATGGTATTTATAAATGGAGTTAACTTGGATTAAAGCAAGAAATTTTTGATTTGATTATCCCTGTATTCAAATATCTCAACTTTCTGGACTAAGCCATGTTTAGCTTCTTCTGGGCATATAAAATTGCTTGTAAATATCAGTGGGAATATGAAGATAACACTCATTGAAATATTCAAATACTCAAGTTAGTCATCTGGATATTCTAATAATTAGAGGTATTTTTTTTAAACATCATCCTTCAGTTGGTATGGTATACAGTCAGTTGAATAGATACGTATTTTTGACCCTATAATTTTAATCAGGCAAAGGAAGGATCCATAGTAATCATGACAACATGCACAATTAGTTGGTTCACTTTAAGACAATTAAAAAAATCACTAAAGTTACACACCCTGGATATTAGAGAAGTCGATATTTTACTAATTTGAACATTTCCATGATAAAAAAAAGATGGGCTTGTAGACTCCAATGACAAATACTAACTGATTAATTAAAAACAATTTTTGCTATGGGAAATTTCTATCTGGAATTTAAGTGTTTCATTTCCTGGTATACTAGTAGCTTTTCTTTTTTTCAAACTAACATCTGGTCAAATTAGTCAAGTAGTTAAAATTTAGTCACTCCCTTAGGCAATTAACCTGTATGATGTGTCCAGTTAATTTATATATCTTAATGGAAATTGTTGACTACATGAACTATAAAATTTAATTTTCTGATGTCAAAATCAATGCTACTTAATTTTATCTTCAACCATGTAACTCAAGTTTAAAAAGACAAACAGGAGGTTCTATTGTTGTCCAAAGGTTTTTTGTATTGAAATAATGGAAAACAAATACATTTATCTTTAAAATCTTCAAAATGTTTTCTAGTAATTTAAAATGGAGCAAAGCCAAGTGGGAGAAAAACAGCTAAAGAAAAATTGGCATAATTTTCTATATAATATTCGGTTGTTGGTTTTGTGGCTCATTTAAGTACTATAAAAATGTGTTGCAAAGCGCTAGATTTTAGACAATTCTAAAGAAGTTATTGCATGTTTGGCCTCTGTATTTAGAGAATTATTTCCTGTGCTATTAAATTATTTGCAAAATCTCAAGCAGCACTGTGGTAGACAATGAATTAGAGGGTAATCTGGATGATATAATGCCAAGATACTTTTAAGTGTTAGCATTCAGTAAACTTCATATCTGCAACCCAAGCTGAGTTTAAATCTTTTATCCTTTACAAACCTTATTCTATGGGGAAAATTTTGCATGGACTTCAGAGAAGAATTAATATTTCAGTCTTATCTAAAAGATCGATCACTCTGTTCAAGGTGAATTTGGATGCATGCATAACCTACACTATGCCCTCTCTTTCTCTATCCTTAGCTAAAAATAAAAATAAAATTTAGGTTAATTACTCAAAGGGAAAACTTTTGCAGTTTCCTGTATTGATTTTGTGACAAACTAATTTTGCTCATATTGTAATACAATTATTGACATATTGAGAGTTGTCAGTCAATACTGAATAGGATCCTTTTGGTTTCAAGTGACAGCATCTTACCAAAGCAAATGAAACTCAAATACATCATTTTGTGTAACTTTAAATTGTGGGGTCAACGAATTTTAAGCACAATTGGGTCAAAGGATTCAGTTCACTATTTCTTAGTTCTGCTTCTTTGTGCTTCCTTTCTTAGTAAAACAGACTTTCTTCAGGTGGAGACTAGTCTGTATACCACTAGTTACCACATCACATATGCCTAGCTCCACAACTTGGTCAAGACTGAGGGACCACAGTTCTCAACCAATGTTTATTCATCTATTTACCCATGATAGCTTTGGCTCATACTTTCAGTAGGTTCTTTCCATGGTCGTCCAGCTCCAAGGCAAAAACGGTTTCATAGACTGGTGTGGTGGATGAAAGTCATTCAAATCATAGCAGCCAGGAAACAGAAATTGAAGCAGGGAGCCACCAAGATGTATATGCACGTCTAGATCATGCCTACTGTGAACCACCTTTCTGATCAAACCCCATCTCCTAACAGCATATTTAGGTATAAACTCGTCAGTGGAATAACCACCTTCACATACATGCAGCATTAGGGGGATACTTTATATCCAAACCATAACATTCGGGCCCTATTCCTCAAAGACTCATGTCCATCTCAGTATGTGTCACCAAAGTTTTCAGTTTCAGCATTCTGAAGAGTCCGAGTCCAAAGCCTCCTCTGAGACTCGAGGCAAGCTTTTAGCTATGAGCCCCTGTAACAATTTTTAAAAAGTTAAATACTGCGATATAAAATGGCACAGATAAAAATTCCATTTCCAAAAGGGAAAAATAGAGCGAAAGAAAGGAATGGGACCAACACAAGATCAAAACTCAGCAGGATAAATGTTAAATCCTGTAGCTCAGCACCTGAAGCAAGATGTAGCAAGATGTGATCTCCAAATAGCTTGTGTGGCCCTGCCCTCATGGCATTCCCTTTTACAACTACATAGTCCCCTTTTTGGGGTGACTTTGCTCACTGCCTGTGTCTCTTCCCACAGCAGACCATCTGCGTTCCTGACTTCTCCAATTTCCGGGGTGGCACTTTCAGCTGCACTCTCCTCACTTTACACATTGCCCTCTGAGGTTCACAACGCCTGGCTCCCCAGGCCTCCCACTGAAATCTGGATGAAACTCTCCCTGACACCACAATTCTTACATTCTGTATGTCCGTAAAACCAGGACCACATATATGATGCCAAAATCTGTCACTACGTAAAGTAGCCAGGTCCCCTTGGATCATGGCTACTGAGGCCTCTTAGTGCCTGGATGGCTTAGCACTGTGAAAGGAATCCTGGGGCACCAATGCCTTAGGCAGCCCTTCTGGGACACAGACCTCAGAGGCTGTCTTCCAAAATGAAAGTTTCATGGTATTCCCCACTTTGAAATGGCTAAGAGTGGGGACTTGCAGATTCCTGAGATGCTTTCAAAGCGTATTTCCCATTTTCTTGATGCAAAGTACTTGGCTTTGTTTTAATGTTAATCTTTGCAACAGTTATGCTCTCCTTTGACTCAACTTTGTAGAGCTTCCTTTCCAGTTAAACTGATGGCATTTTAAATAAGATTTTTCCTTCTGATGCTCATTTTAAATGTGGCTGAAAGCATCTAGAAATACCCAAGCCATAACCTGAATGTTGGGCTGCCTTAAAATTTCTCCATCACCCTAGTCTACTGCCCTTACTCTCAGTCTCTTGAAAGTCTTAGGACACAGACAAAATGTAGACAGTCTACATAACACATATAAACTGTAGCCCAACTCAATTGAGTTCTTGTTTCTATTTGGGACTATCTGAGCTCTGGGATTACTGCCTCCCTTCCCTGATTTTTTAAGGGAACCAGAAAGTGAGGCTCGAATCAGTTTCTTTGACCTGTGTTTATCTACTTCCTCCCAGCATGGTGCCTTGCACCTAGAGCTGGCTGCCCAGGGAACAGATGGCAAATCTTCCTCTGCTTGATTTCATTTTCCTCACAAGGAATATAGGGAAAGTCAATGAACACTTTGAGCCCCCAGCACTTGCAAAACACCTGTTAGGCTCTGAGACACTTTCACCGTGAGCAGAGATATAGGCCCCATTCACAGGAGTTGCTGTTCTTTGGGTGCACATGAGCAATGCAGCCCAGTCAGGAGAATTAGGAAACGGTAACTACTACCCATTAAAAAGAGCACAGAGGGACAGCTAGCGAGTGTTAAGGTTTCTGATTTTAAACATAATGCTCAAGGAAGGTTTTGGTTAGGAAGTAATATTCAGAAAATGGTGCTCACAAATTTGCATATAGTCAAAAAATGTGTATATAGTCAAGGGAAAATAATGCCTAGGAAAATGGAATATGAAATAGTCCAACACGAGGTTAGCTGTAACTATGAATATGAATATCATGTTCACTTATTTTGAGAAATTACAGTATTGTATATGGAAGAAACATACAAAACATGCATGAAAAATAGAAAAACATTCAATAACGAGGCAACACTAGAGAAATTAAAGCAAATAGAAAATGAACATTTTATGAAACACATATTTCAAGAAAAGCAAACGGCAAGGGCATTTTTAATTAAGTGCCTGACAAGGGCTAGCTGCCTGCATAGGCTGAATACTACTCGTAAAATGTGTTCCTCTGTTTCTCGTTTATGTCAAACCCAAAGCACAAGTCTTTCAAGTTCCTATTGTCTGAGGTGAATCCAATCCGCTGTTGGAACTTCCCACTGCAGTTCATTTACAAACAGGGATCTTCGCAAGTTAACGTCGCAACAAATGAGGGCTATATTTATAAAATGATAGCTTGGGAAACTTATTTAATTTTTTTTTTTTTTTTTTTGTGCAGGGAATTGAACTCAGGGCCTTGTGCTTGCAAGGCAAGCACTCTAATCACTGAGCTAAATCCCCAGCCCCTTATTTAATATTTTGGGGGAAATGTTTCGGCTTCCATAACCTTGGACATCACATTTCTAACATCAGAGGATACAATCTATCACAAGACAGATGCAGGAGTAGATTCTGATATTTCTTCCTCTCAGATAATTTAAATACAAAAAAAAAAAAAAACAAAAACAAGGAAAAACATTAGTTCCCATTTTAAAACATCAGCTTGACTTTTGGTTCAATCAAACATTCTAGATAATGTGAAAAATAAAGCTGTCTAAAGTAGGTACCACTAGATATTAAAATGCATATTCACTAGAAGATGTGCCTTTTGTTTCTAATATAATTCAAAAAATAATAAACATGTCCAGATTTAGGTGTAGAGACTAAACTACAATTTTGATTTGGAGAAATAGGATTAACAACTAAGAACTCAACATATAAAAAGTGAGACAAAATTGGTTCCAAAGGTCATGTGGAATACAAATAAGACTTCCTACCCACCAGTCCTCACCATGATACAGTCACATTTCACCATGTGTATGGCTTACAATCACAAAGCATTAGAATTAGTAGGGATCTTAGAAATAAGAGTTGTGAATAAATGGGGACCTGTGTGTCACTGACTACCAGAAATAGTAATGTTTTCATTTCCTGGAGAGGCCACTGATTCCACTATTAGCTGGCTCTCATAGTCAGAAACCTCTTCCTTGGGCTGCACAGTGCTGGGATTCCTGGGTGGCAGGGGAGAGATCACGGTTAGCTGTTCAGAGTCCACAAAAGTGCCATGACTCTGGGCAAGTGTTTCTGTCCTGCCATTTCAGTTTCCTCCGCTGACAAATGAAAATAAAACACTTTCATCAGATTATTGGAAGACTGGCTGAAATGTAAAGAAAGCATGGACCAAGGCTTTACTAAAGGCTCTAGAAATGTGGTATCCACAGTAACTACTTAGGTGTATTTTTTGTACTTTCTCAGACTACTTGTAGAGAGTCTAATTGTACAATTAGGGTCATACGGTTAGGTTAAATAAAGGGTTGAGTTATACAGGCTTAGTAGCATGGTTTCCAGATTGATTTCCAGATTGAAGGCAACCTCCATACTGAAGATCAATATAGATTGGGGGGGTGCACATATATTCTCCTTATTTTAATGCATTAACTGTAAATTACAGTTTAAGCCACAGCTCAGAATCTGAACTTTCCAGGCATCAGGAATGGAGGCTTTCATTTATTCCTAGCACAGAAGGAAGTCTCCTGCCCCAGGGCCTCTGTACCTGCTGATTCCTCTCACTGAAGCTCTCTGGTCCACTTATCTACAAGACTCACTCACCGACTTCCTTCAGATTGTTTATTCTGATCCCGCCTCCTCAGTAATGCTTTCCCTGATCATATCACTTGAAACTGCAGAATGTATAGACACGTATACAAGAGAATAACTTAAAACAGAAATAAAATCTATTTCTTTCTCTTCCTTTTATTGGTGATGACTGCTTTGAATTATGTTAAAAATCAACAGATTCTGAACTCAAACTTAATGAGAGAAATAAGCATACCAAAATGTAATTAATGTTTTAAAATTTGTACTAATGCTTTTCCATGTTTTTTTGGAAACACGAAATGTCAAGAATGTCATGAAACAAGAAGAAATGTCAAAGATGAATAGACTCAAAATAAAAACGGCAAATTCTTTTGCTAGCTAAGTCATGAAATAACATTAGATTAAAGTATAGTTTCCTCTTTGGGACAACTATAAAAATTCAAAACTTAAATGTCAAACCTGAGTGCTGTGGTTCACACGTATTTATTTACACTAGATAAACTTATGCTTCCTCAAATTTTCCCATTTTTATGATGTATCATTGTGGTCTTCAAATTATAAGTAAGAGATATTCTTGGGGCTATAGTCAGCCAGAATTAATAAATAAATATTTAAAACTGACAACTTTTCAAAAATGATAACAAAATGAATTAAGTTCAAAGGAAACCAGAAAAATTGGAAAACAAAAATTTTGGATTTTCAATTCTATCTAGAAAACCCTTAAGATGAGATATGTTGTGAATACATCGGAAGTGTAGTGTAGTAATAGGTGAATGGGCTTGGTAAAATTTATTGTAGAAATATATGAATATTCACACTATGTAAGGTATGGCCATGAATGAATCTATGTAAAGTTAGATCATGTTTTGCTGCAAATACAGAATTGCAGAGTGCTACGAAAATAATATAAACTTATAAAATATATGAAATTGGTTATGTGTCGAGTACTAAACCACAGTAAAACAGTTTCAGAAATGATTCAGTACGGAATACACAGCGCTTTATACAACATAACTTTCCACGTTATATTAAAGAGATCCATGAAAAGCACATCTCTACATGGAGAGGGAATGTCAGGAAAAAACTATCTACCATGAATAGAAAGCAGCCTTAACTGTGTATCAGACTGTAAGCCGCAACAGTCTTCACAGAGTCTGGTGCTCACTTCTTCGGGTGAAGAATGTTCCTATTTTGAAGTCTATCCCATGCCTCTCAGATGTTAGGCATGAAAAAGGCTCTGCTAATATGTAGGTGTCAGACCCTGCTGACTTTAAATAATCCATTCTTCTCACTTTAAGAATTCTAGTATGTTGAATGTGAGAATTCAGATAATATAGATACATCTATTTCTGCTGAATTCGTGGACCAAATGAAGAGAAACGAAATCTCTTTCCCAACCGAATTTTGTTAGGAGAAAAAACAAATGTATTGTGATTATCAAAGTTATGTTGTCCACGTCATTAATAACTATTCCACAAATAGCTGTATCATTTAAAAACTATGATAAACTGGGATGAAAGAGCTAATCAGAGTCACCTTATTCTCTTTCTATTTACATGATCCATCAACATCTGAGAGGGATTTTGAATAGTCAGTATTTCTCATGATCTCAATGACCATGCGAGAATCTCGGATAGTTTTGGTTGTTCTGGGCATTAACACGCTTCTCTGTGCAGCTAAAAACCTGTTCAACTTGCCTTCTTCTTAACAGGTGAGATACATGATCGGGAGCAAACCAAACCTAGGGCCAGTCTTATTTGTGCTTATCAGTACTTTCAGAGAGTAAATGATCAGAAGTACAAGAAAGCTCATTTTCTTGGACTGCTTCTCAAAGGAAAAAATATGCCACCATGAAGCTAAACTGGGATTAGACAATTCCCAGAAATTGCTTTGAATTTGGAAGAAATTCTAGGCCAGATTGAGCACGTCAATAATGCATTCACAGTTCATTTTCTCCTCTAGCAACACTCTCCACTCTGGGGCCACATTGTGCATATGAATGAAATACTCAGACATTCACATCCAAGACTGTTTACCTGATTAATCACTTTGAGGTTATGAAAATAAGGGAACAGAAACCACAGCTGTGCTTTTTAAAGCACCCTGCAACAAGATCATGGTCTTCAGCATGGTGAACTGTTACAGCACAACCTAAAATCTTGGCTCCAGATAGGGACATTTGGAAATGTTCTGTCAGAACTTTCCCAAATCCATCCGACATTCTTTTTAAAGAAACAATTTCACTATTTAGAAAATCAGTAGACTATAGGGACTAGAAGCGACAGCTGCAGGGACTATGAAAAGGACAGACTGTCCCATCATCGCCATTGTACAGGAGCTGCAGGCCGGGCAGCAATCTGAGAGACTGCCCTCGAAGAGAACTCAATCCGTCAGAAACGTCTTCTTCAAACAGGGTGGTGTGCATGCCCTGAGTTTCTGCTCTTAAGAGTCAAAACTTCTTTGGAGTTAGAAGGCAAACGATTTAACTGGGATTTGGAAAGGAAAGGAGAAATAAGAAATACAGGTGCATCTAGCATTGTAGTTACTCTTTAGTGAAATACATTATTCATTGAGAATTCAAAATATTCACCCCAAGGAGGAAAAAGCAAACAGACAAACAAAAACTCTAGCCTCCCATCAGATTGGACCTTTGTTTTAAAACTTAAAACCAATGTAGAGAAGCTACAGGTATTGTGGAAGAGTGAGCAACTCCAGCTTTTGTGCAAGAAAAGTTATTCCATTCATGTAGGGACCAGTTCCCTCTTGGTATGTATTATTCAGATCCTCACTTGGGTTTGAGGGCTGAGAGTGCATGCTTAGAGATGCCCTACATGCTTGCACCTGGACCACACAGAATGATGATTTTAAAAAATTATAAACATAGTGGTTAGCCTCCAGTGAGTCCAGCTTTTGTTTTTTATTAATTTACCCCATGCCGTCTGTACCCTCAAGCCTTATATTCCAGCCATTTCCCCCCAAACTAATGAACTTGCCTATACAGCATCAGTTCTTCAGCAAAGACATTTATATTTATTCTCAATCAGTAGTGCATTTGTTTTAATAATATCATCATATATTTTAAAGTTAAGGGTGCTTTTCCTTATTAAAACAATTTCAGGAAACCAGCTAGCATGCTATTCGTTTATTCACTTTGTCATTTATCTATACATCCATTTGACAACTTTTTATTTTGCCCTTAATACGTCTCATCATTGTACTACACAATAAATATCCTAAAATTATAAGTACTATTGGTAAAAGATAATCATACTTACCCTGTATTACAGTAGAGTTTTCTTCCTAACATAGAATGTGTATATACAAAATTTAGGTTGTAAAGTTACATACCAATTTCAATCAGATTCCTGCTACTTATTAACTGGTCCATCATGAATGTATAACTTAATATCTTTAAATTTCATTTGATTACTTATTCAATGACTATCCTAGTCATGACATAGTGGATAAGGATTTAATTATTAAAGCATACAAGTTACTTTGAAAAGTCAGTGTATTAAAATAAATAAATAAATAAATAAAGGCTGGGGATTTAGCTCAGTGATTAGAGTGCTTGCCTTGCAAGCACAAGGGCCTGAGTTCGATCCCTGGCACCACCAAAAAAAAAAAAAAAAAGTCAGTGTATTATCTATCTGTCAACTTCACAAGGCCATGCTACCCAGTGATTCAAACCAATACGGTGTGTATCTAGGTGTTTCAGTGAGCGGGCTTGTAGAGTGGTTAATATAAACAATCAATTGACTTATGGAGAGATAGTAACTCAGATGAAATGAGTGAGGCTCATTTGATCAGCTGAAGGGCAAAAGGAAATTCCCCAAAGAAGAAATAGTGCTCAGCATGAGTGCCAATTACTTAAAATGAGTCACAAAAACTGTTGAATCTATTTTCTTTATATGTATACATACTTGTATATAGAAGTTATAGGCATCTATATACACATCTTTTGCTCCATATATACACAGCCATAAGTATTTTGATTCTGTTTCTCTAAGTAACATCACTGATACAGTAAAGGAAGTATAATTCTAATTTTCCATTAATAAGCTGCATTCTTGTTTATTTTTCATTGTTTCTGATAATCAGCCATTTTGCCCTCCTGAACTGTAGACTTCGATTAAATAAAATTTCACATATGCAACACCTTCAGTGAATAAAGTAAAGGGTAGAAGCTTAGACAGTGAAATAGAAGAAAATGCCTATTGCATAGGAATTACTGCCTTAACTGGTGAAAGTTCTCTAAACTTCATCTGCCCTTTCCAGTGTTTTTTCTTGGCCATACATTTTGCTCTTCATTTCTCCTCCTTTCCAACATCCTGCATCCCCCCACACACTGTCCCAATAGGCTTGATCCCATTTGTATGCAAAGTACTTTAGTTCCATTTCTTCTCAGTAGTAAATAGTGCACATAATCCCACATATCATTTTATATTCTTCAAGCATGTCAAAATCATTATATTGAAGATAAAGAATTTGCCTTGCTCTCAAAAAGTTACCACCACAGAGAATTGTATTGTATCTTCCCAAGATTAAACAAGACACAGCTTATCATTTTGTTCAGTGATTTTATAGTCTTCTATAATAGTTTATGATTTTAAATGAACATATTAATATATTCTTAATTTACACATATTCTTTACTCATATACTTTATACTTTGTGGTGTCCAGTTCAATGGGATAGTCTGTTTTCCTTTTAACTGTGACAATGTTATAATTTTATATAATGTTGCTTCATCCAATTATTTGGATGAATTATTAATTCCAGTTCACAGTTTTCTTTGGATTTTCTGTAAATATACATAGATCATCTAGAATTTTCTTTAAAATATTTATCATTTTATTATAATTTCATTGTATATATAATTGCAATTAGAACTGATATACACAGTGTATATATGTATATACATAATGACTTAATTCATGACATTTAATCTTCTTGATATTTTTTCACTCATAAAATTTTCCATTTCATAACATGTTCAACAGGAAGAAATGGAAAATCTTCAAGAAGATTAAGTATCATAAAGTTGTTTTTTAAATATGACTTTGAAACTTTAAAACAAATAGAAGTGAATTAAAAGAATAAAAGTGTTAAACATTTTTCTTTTGGTTTTTAATTAACTGCTTTGTGAAATAATACATGCATGGTGTTAGTTCTTGAAAATTGCTGTTTTATTTTCTATAATGATAAGGATGATTTTTCTAATTGCTCCTTCTCACTTAAAGACAATATTTATTTAATTGAATGATATGTGGTTTAATTTAAAAATAATAAACTGGTTTAGTGTTTGTGCATATGTATATGTTTTATATATTATCTCAAATATACTACTATTTGTTTATTTCTTCCATATATCTGCCATGTACTCTCAGCTTGGAATGTAATTTTCTGACAGAAGTATATTAAAAACCTTGAACATAATGCAATACCAATTTTTTTCATTTTCTTTATAATCTACTCAGGTCTTGACTTATCTTCATTATTGGGAGTTAATTTTACTTGGTATGCTATATTTTCAATATATTATTTTCCACTTTTTATATGTGACTATTTTTGTTACATTTCTCATAATTAGCTTATATATGTATCTGAATTGTGTGTGTTTTCACAAAAATACACAATGCCTGAATATTTTAGATGATTGTTTTTGCAAACTATTGGTAAAGGAGAGAGAAGATCCTTGAGGCAATCCACACACAACTTATGATAAAAGGGCTATATAAAAATATCATAATGTTGTTAAAACCTTTTCTATATTTCCCTTCCAAATTGTGTTTCTTTTACCATCTCCGAAGATAATTACTACTCTAAATTTTTATTTACTATGTATACTTTTTTATTTTTTATAATGCATGTTATACTGCATACGTTTTAAATTATCTGCATTAGATGTATAGGTATATGTTACATGACTATGTATATGTAAACATACATATTGTATCTGACTTTTCTCAATCAACCTTGAGCTGTTATACTGAAGATTATAATTACAACCCATTCATTTATGTCTCTTTCTATTATTAGGTAGTAGTGCATTTTAGGGTTAGATTTAGATCAAACTCATTTGGAAGTTGTTTTGTCTTTATTGTTCCATAGGCACACAATTGTGCATGACTCTGAACATATCTTCTAACAGGCTTATGTGTTTTTAACCTTTCTATTTTTCATTTAACAAAAATGTAATCTGACATTTTCAGGAAGCGATATAGTTTTGAATTTCTGTTTGAATAGTGTGTCTTTCATTCTTCATGTCCGGAGGAGAGAATAGAGTACAAAGTAAAGTCTTTGCACTGATTGGACCAAGAAACCAGCATCAAATCGTATAGACTGTGATATTCTTTTTTGTTTTTTTACTGTGATATTCTAAAACAAATATTTGGCACTAATAACAGGTGAGGTAACACAGCCAGAGAAAAGAGTTTGTGTGTGTGTGTGAACATGTGTGTAACATAACCCATACATAACAACCAGGAAATTTTCAAATAGTCGAAGCTCAGTGAAACAGTAAGCAAAGAGGATGGAATATCAATATCAGAAGTTAAAGAGTCAGTTTGACATGCGAATGGAAAAAAGGGCAAATAGTAAGATGATGAAAAACTCAGCAAATACTCAGGCTGTGTATTTTTCTCCAAACTGATGTCTTGTATTTTGTCTGTGACGTGAGAAACAAGATCAGATGCTGTTCGTCATGGGGTCATTGATGCAGTGGAATAAAGTCATCAGAGTTTTGAGGACAGTAGAAAATTACAAAATCATTCTGGCCAAAAGTGGAGGAGAAAACTTCTATTCCAAAAAGATGGAGTAAATTTATCCCAGCAATGATATAGGTTTCCATAATAAGAGAAATGAGCACATGCTTGGTATACTGGATAGAAATGAACATGCAAAAATAGATAGAAAATGAGAGGACAGAATGAACAGAGATGATCCCATCGGCTTCCAGAAAACAAAACAATTGGTGTCTGGCATCCTTTCTTGCAAAGCTACTTGAACATGTGTTTCCTTGTTTGCAAACAAGGAAATAAAGCACCAAAAAATACAAACACAGGTAGGTACAAAATCTAAAATAACTAGTAGTCACCCCACAGGGCTAGAGAGAAACACAGCTGTACTGAAGCAAGTCAGAAGAGATCGATCATATATAATGACATATTTGAGTATGTAACCAGTAGATTTCCACCACTTTGTGAGACTTTGAGGGTTGAATAATGGCAAATAGATAATAAAATAAGTAAATGAAAGAATTTGCTCAACGACAAAATACTGAGCCAGAAATAAAAGTTCACAGTATATTTATCAGTCATGGTGTCAAAAGATAAGTACATAGTTAACAATATAAATTCTAACTTTCTAGCCAAAATTATAACCCTGATGAATGAAATGGTAAGAAGAGACAGGAAATAAATGCACTGTACTTGGGTCTGGATGTTTTAAGAGCCACAAACTTCAATGCCAGGTAGTCAGGAGAAAATGTCTAATACTGAAAAATTTCTAAGTATGATTTTTTAAAGTATGTGAATATAAATATTAAAATTAGCTAAAATCTTGAACAAAATGGGCTATAGGATTTGGAAAGTAGGGAAAAATATATTTTGTGCAATATACTTTAAAGGTTAACTATTTGTAAGAAACTACAAATATTGCTCAGATATATTCTTTATATGAACGTATAACTTCTTAAATCTAAATTTTATTTCTATCAAATATAATGAAATTTATAGGTAGATAGAAAAAACTGCGAATCCTAGTTCTTCTAAATAGCCATCAAATTTATGTAAGGTTCTCCATCACTTTGAATCTATGTTATTTCATTGATAAAATTAATGAATTATTTTCTACCTAATAAAGTTTTACAAGGATTAAGTAATAGAGTACACAGTAGCTTTAAAATAGGTCATAATATATAATTGTAGACAATAGTCCTGTATTTAATAGTTACCAATACATGAAAGTTAAAAACATGCAGAATTGAAATTTTAATTTCTAATGGATTTTTTGTCTTACTAATACCTTTCACTTACAATGTACAAGAGGTTTATATTTCTTAGCAGGTTAAAACCTAAGGTATGAGATATGAGATGGATAAACTACAAAAACACTAAAATAAAACTATTGAAGGATAAAGTACAGTTTTATAGCGATTTAAGAACAGAATTAATTGTAATTAACATCCATTAAACACATGTTATTTTATTGTTGTATTATTCATTTAGCATCATTAAATATTTAATATAACTGAATTTCCAGTAAAAATTGTAGTATTAATAATATCCGTTGTTTTCTTTTCTCGTCACATCTCTATTTTGGACTGTCGTGTGCTTTAGCTTGGATTTATAAGACCTAGTTTGAGTGTGGTGAATCATATAATTGCTGATTACCCTCCTAACTCCCTATTTCACTTTCTGACTGATCCTGCTAAACATCGAAAATTGCTTATTTTCACAGTGAGATTTGCATCATGTACCACAGCTGAGAATAAGTTATACATAGGGAAGAGATAGTGCTCAATAAAGTATACTTAAAATGCGCTTTTTATTTTCTGAGATTTTTTAAGAAGAAAAAGTTAGGAATTAAATTAATCAGTGTTATTTATCACTAGGATAAAAATTTATTTTTAGTGTTTTGGCATAAATATTTGAGAATTTTATAGATGAGCTGATTAGCTGATATTAGGAATGTTTTATTTAAAACGAAACATACAAATCCATCTCCCATAGATGTGAATATATAATACAGGAAGAAAAAAAATCAAAGTTCTTTAATTTTGAAACAGAATGATTTTAATGAAAATGCTGATGTGCTTTCCAATCTCATACTTACATAGTTGCTATTATTTTTTTGTTGCTCTTGTTGTCCCATATTTGTGCAAAGAGGAACTAACATGTATTGAATACATTATATGTATTGGTCATTATACAAAAAGTATTGTTTTGTATCATTTTATTTAATCTGGAACTGAATTTCTCATTTTTGAACTATCATTTTCCTCATATTACATGTGGAAAAATGAAACTGAAAATGTGGGAGGGCAAATATATTGCCCACGATACATTGGTTTCCTTCTTTGACTTTAGTTGACAAATATATGTATCCTCTACTGATGTTTTGAAATACAAATAATGGAATAGCTAAATTGAGTATTTTAACATGTATGTTATTTCACACTCTTATCATTATCAGATTGTGTGGTGTAAATACCCAAAATTCACCCCCAAATTTTGAAGAATACAGTACATTTTTATTAACTAAGCAGTCACTTAATTGCACAATAAATCTCTTGAAATAATTCCTCCTTTCTAAATGAAATTTTGTATCCATTTCCCACAGTTCCTCCCTCCACCCAGAAACCAACATTGTACTCTCTACTTCTGTGAGTTTAACCTTTTAGATTCCACTAATGTCAGTGAAGTCATACGGCACCTGACTGTCTGTGCCTGGTTTATTTTACTCAATGTTCTCTAGGTTTATGCATCTTGTTGCGAATGACAGGATCGGGGTAAACAGGATTCTACTGTGTATATATGCCAGTTATACCATTTCTCTGATGATTAGTGCTTTTGAGCATTTTTTCATATATTTGGGGGCCATTTTTCCAAGAAATGTGTATATCCAGCTATTTTGCTCCCTTTTGTGTGCTCTAACAAAAATCCAGTTCGGATATGTTACTAAATTAGAGATTCGCCTAGCTCAGTGGTTTGGAAACTCAAAGTGCAACACTAGCAGCGACTCCGGTAGGTCTCTGATGAGGGCCTTCGGCTGCGTGATACAATGGCAGGCGCCACCTCACAGCTGGAGCCCCTAACACGAAGGAGAGAGGCGGAGGTCACGTGGTAAGAAAGAAAGCAAGGGACTGAGCAGACTCAGGATTGCTCTGTCACAACAACGTGCTCTGTTGGGAGCCAGACCATTTCTGTAAGACGCAACACACTCCTCAGCTGGAATCCCCTCAGGAGCAAGATCCTGATCCAGTCAGCTCCCAGCAGGCCCTACCTTTTCAAAGTCCTGCTATTTCTCAGTATCATAACTTTGAGGAACGAGCTTTAAGTACATAAATTATTTTCAAAACCATTACAAGACCGCAATTTTTAAATTGGACTTTTTTGTCACTATTGAGTTGAGTTTCTTATATATTTTAGATCTACCCCTTACCAATGCATGGATTAAAAATATTATTTTCCTATTTCATTAATTGCCTCTTCTCTCTTTTTAAATATTTCCTTGCCTGTGAAGAATTATTTTAGCTCAGACTAATCTCATGTTTGCTTTTTCTATCTGGGCTTTGAGTTCATGTCTTAAAAAACCATCACCCAGACTTTCTCATGTTATGGAAAGTCTTAGTTACTTTCTCATGGCTGGGACAAAATACTAGACACCCACAAGTTAAAGAAGGAAGGTTTATTTTGGTTCACGGTTTACAGAGGTTTCAGTTCGTAATTGACTGGCTCCAAGGCAGAGTGGTGTGGCCAAGGGGCATCACAGAGGAAACAGCTCATGGCATGGCAGGCAGGAAGCAAGGTGCCACCAAGGCAGGAGGGATATACAGGATATATATTTATATACATATGGATCAACTTGACTGCAAACCAGTCAAGGTGACAAAGCTAAGCTTAAGCACCAAGACTTACTTCAGTGCTAATTTACTAAATATTAAGAGAGCACTTAGCATATCTGTAAATTAACATTATAAGTTTAGATTTTTTTTTAAATCAGGGAATACATTGCTCAAGTTCTGGGAGTGTGTGTCTCTTCTGTCTCTTTAATGTTGCTTTTAGGATTTCATAGAAATAGATCATTTTCCTAAATGTAAAAAAATGCCTTAGAATTTCTGTGTCTAAATTGCCTCACAAGTAGGAAAGTAGATTCAGAAGAGATTTAGAAAACAACTCGAGAGCACTATGCATCAAGTCTCACATCCCTCCGTACACATGCACAGACACACACACACACACACACACACGCACGCATGTACATGCAAATACATTATATTTTGTTGTTTTACTGATTATATTCTTTCCATCCTTAAAGTCGGTTGTTGAAATTCATTTCCTCTGATAACAATTTCTTAGATCTCCAATTAGAATATTTCCTCCTGCTATGTAAATCTTCCTCCATGACATTTACCACAGTTCACAGCTTCCTAATTAATGTCTGCCCCAGCCATACTGTATACATTTCTTGATAGGAATAACATCTATATTTTTCCTGATTATTTTTCCATCTATATTTTTTCTGGAATCTTGCAAAATTTAGGGTCATAAACCATATGCCACATAAGTTTTTGCTGAATGAATAAATGTAAAAATGAATGAGTTTTTTTTGTTGTTGTTGGTGTTGTTGTTGTTTTTTGGTGCCGGGGATTGAACTCAGGGACTTGTGCTTTCTAGACAAGCACTCTAACCACTGAGGTAAATCACCAGCCCAAATGAATGAGGTTTTTAACTAAAGACCCAAAGAAAAATGATTACCAACTCAGAGTATTTCAAACTACATCATGTGAATGCTTATCATTATATCCTTTATGTGTGCATTTTCTAACTGCCGACATATTCCACACAACAATGTTATTTTGTTACATTCCTTCCAATAGAATATATAGAAAAGAATTATTCTAGCATGTTACTATTGTTTTCATGTTTAGTATGAGAAACATAAAAAAGGTTGTTTTTCTTAAACTGCTAATAATATAAATTTCAAGAATGAGAAAGAATCCTGGATTATGTTCATCACCATAAATTACTGGGAGAGCGCACGTTTTATAATCTCTGACACCCACAACTTAAAGGAAGAGAGATTTAATTTGTCTCAGTGTTTCAAGGGTCTCATTCCTCGATCAACTGGTTTCAAGGCTGAAGCATCATCATGGAAGAGAAAATATGCTTCATTCACAGAAGTCGAAATGCAGCTCATGGTGACAGTACCAGAGAGGAAGGTGGCAAGTGACCACATATAGCACACAAAGTCAAGCTTCCTCAATCCACCCAGACACTCCAGGTGTGTTTCAGTAGTGTCCTGAGTCACTTCCAAGCCAATCAAGTTGACATTATTACACCTGTCTATCACATTCCATACTTTGTCAACTTGGCATCCAAACCCATCTCTTTAAACCACACTTAATCCCTAAATAAACTCAAAGTCATAATTCCAAACATGATTCAACCCTTCTACCTAAAACAGAAGCATTATAATGCTTTCCCTGTGTCTCAATATTTCCAGTATTTTCTACGTCTCATTGGAGACCCAAGGAAAACTCGTAACTGTGAACATTTGTAGAAACCAAAAACAAGTTACATAATCCCAATGGAGCGTGACATAGGGGAAACATTCTCATTCCGAAAGGCACAAATCGGGTATGGAAAAGAATCAGACCAAACAAGATGAAAACCTAGTAGGCCAAACACTAAGTTCAAGGGCTTCCATATCTCCTCTCCAGGGCACATGGGAGGGCCAAGTGAGTTCCAGAAGCCTTGAAAGGCCCCATCTCATGATCTTGTTGATTACAGCCCTAGTTACTTTTCTGTCAGGCTGATTTCACTCACAGCCTACTGCTTTCCTCAGCAGACATTCCATATTCCTCCATTTCAGACTTCTTACTGGCTCTAATCTCTTTAGCAGCCACACCTCCTTTGCCACACCTCAACTTTACTTATGGTCCCTCTAGCCCAAAATTTAAACTTTCCAAGTAGTTCAGCTCTGCTTTATACCCCTGAATGTCACTATAAATTGACTGAAAGCAGCCAATAGTATCCATGCTTCAGCATGCATGTTGGGCTACTTTGAAATTTCTTTCACCAGATCAATTAGTCTAGAACCCTTAAACTCAGCCTCCTGGAAAGTCTCAAGAAATGGAAAAAAATATGGACAGATTTTCTGCTGAAGTTAACACACGTGGTCCCTAGTCCAACTGCTAAAGGAGCCCTGGCTCCCAGTTGAAACTTCCTGAGTCTTGCCTTTTCTTTCCACATTCCTATCTACATTCTGGTCTTCTGAGCTCTAACCAGAATCACTCACAGGCTCTGTTTACAGTAGTCTAAGACTTCTGTAGCTTGCATCTCCAAACCTTTTCAAATACCTACCTCTTCAAAGGCTTCTAAGGCAGATTGTCAGGTATAAGACCCACTCTTGCTACAAATTTTCTACATTTGTCAGTTTTCCTGGTGCTGGAACACAGCCGACAACACCCACAACATAAAGAGGAGAGGGTAATAGTAAGGCAAAAACTGTATGGTGGAATATCATTGCACAACAAAGATACTTAGCTCATGACACCCAGGAAGTCGAGCATGGAGCCAGTTCCTGACAGGAATGTGCAAGGACCAGATAGAGTGTCCAAAAATCACGCCTCCCTGACTGACCCAGACACACCCAGATACGTACTAGAGTTTGCTTTAAGGTTATTAAGTAGCCAATGTCTCTTTCGGCTCTCTACAAAGGCAAGAAGGAAAGGCCAAGCTCATAAATTGTGACGATGAAAAGACATTAGTAATAAATTTTCATATTCAAAAAAAGAAAAAGCTCTTCCTCAGTGCTGCCTATGAGGCGGCAGCCATCTCCTACTCAATGCCATGGCAGTTCTCCAACCCCTCGTGAAGCCCAGGATCATTAAAAGCAGACCAAAAAGTTCATCGGATATCAGTCAGACCAACGTGTCAAAATGAAGCCTAACCGGTGGAAACCCCGAGGCATCAACAACAGGGTGCGGAGAAGCTTCAAGGGCCAGACCTTGACGCCCAACGTGGGTTATGGGAGCGATAGAAGGACAAAGCACATGCTGCCCAGCGGCTTCCGGAAGTTCCCGGCGCACAGCGACAAGGAGCTGGAGATGCTGCTCATATTCAACAAGTCTGACTGCACGGAGGTCGCTCACGATGTTCCCCCCAAGAAACGCAAGGCCACTGTGGGAAGAGCAGCCCAGCTGGCTCTCCGAGTCACCCATCCCAGCACCAGGCTGCACAGCAAAGAAAACAAGTAGATAGCTGTGTGCATTTATTTGTGCTTAAATAAAACCACAAAAACTGCCCCCCCAAACCCCAAAAAAACAAAAACACAGAAACCAAAAACCCTCCCAAGTAAGTCATGTTGATACCATTAAGCTTGCGTACCTCAGTGCCTATTTTTAAGGACTACACACAATTTGTGAAAAAGCAGTTATCCAGTCAACATCATATTCAAAACGATGATCCACAGTGTGTTTTGTAAATTGTCAGCATCTTCATACTTCTGGAGTCGATCATATCTGACATTTTAGAGGATAATGAGAATCTCAGACAGGTAAAACAAAACTGGTATTGTCTTCTTAAACCTACTGTCTGTATCCATTGTACAAAAAATAAAAACCAAATAAATAACCAGCTTCTTCCTGAAAAATAATGGAAACTAAATATTTTTAATTAGTTAAAAATAATACATTTTGTATAATTATATGGGAAATAATGACCCTCCTATTACATGTTATTTTAGTAAAGCAAATCAGTAAAAATAACCTATGTCAAAAAAATCTATACTGGTACCCATATTAGCAAATCATAAACAGGATAAGAGAAACAGAAGACTCTTAGTCATTTTTATGAAAGTAAGGCAGCACTAGTCTTATTTTTTACAGTGCAGTCACTAAGAGGTGATGGTGACTTATGTGTTAATCAATAGAGTAGTGCTCATTCCTCTCCAGGAGTTTGTACTCAGAGACAATCTGTGCAAAAGAGGCTGCTCCTTAACTGAAGATCAAATTTGCTTTATTGATGAATTTTTTCTCATACCTCTAAAAGGATGAATTGGTAAGTAATATCATTCAATCTCTTATGTATCCCCCTTATACTACCTAGTTTACAACAGCCTACCTGACTTGATTAGCAATTTGAAGCATACCTAATATTCTAAAAAAACAACCTTTCAACTTCCTTTCAGCAGAATGTAGAGCATTATGAGAATGAAAAACATGTTCTTTACCATTGCAGTAGTCCCCCATATCCGGAGGGGAGACCTTGCAATGTTCCCAGTGGGTGTCTGAATCTGTGGAGAGTACTATACCCGATGAAAACTTCATATTTTTATACATAGCTATGATGAAGTTCAATTTATAAATTAGTAACAGTAAAAGATTAACAATAATATGATGAACAAAGTAGAAAAAAGTAATGAAATCACACTGTAACGAAGGTTATGTGAAATGTGATCTCTCTCAAAATATCATATTGTACCCATGTATCTTAAGATACTGCACTGTTCCCATTTTCTTCTTTTGGTGCTGTGACATGGTATGAAGCCTAAGTGAAGAGAGGCAGTGAAAGGAATGACATAAACATTTACCATGTTTTACTATATAAGGGTCACTTAAACGGAAGCCCTGGAATGTGGTGATGGTAAATCTGATATCCCAGATGGTAACTACGTTATTAAAGGGAAGGTGACACATATAGCATGGAAACACTGTATCCATGATTTATGTGTAAAAGGATGATTTATGGGCTGGAATAGAAAGAGTAAGATGGTGTGAAATATTATGTTGCTGCTCATACCGATATCCATTTTGAAAATACGAATTATTTTTGGTATTTTCCATTTATTATCCTTAGACTTTGGTTGATCACAGGTAATGGAAACCATTAAAAGGAAAACCATAGATAAAGGGGAACTACTGGAAACACATAAAACTATTTTGTGGTTAATGCGCTGTCATTTTAATACTTGCAGTAATTATCACAACAAAGATTTTTAAAATGCCACCCATTGTAAAGTCATTTCAAAGACCTCATATTAGTAAGTTTAAATAAAAACAAATATTTGAATGAGCATTTGCTAAACTAGGTGGGAAATATTTTCTAAGTATTTTATTACTTAGTACTTTAATATGCTCTATGCAATACCTTTCAAAGGGAAAAAATCAAATATTTACATACTTTAAATTGCCTGATTCTGAGTTTTTGGTACATTGGCTGAATATTCTATAATAATCCTATTTATCAGTGAGCATCATTATAGTGCTTCAAATTACTTCACTCACATAAGATTTATATCTTTCATTAAAATACATACGTCATCTGGAAGGAATTAGTTGAATATGTTGGATATTTATTCAAAGATATTATATTGTCTGTTTCAAGATGCCTGTAGATATTTAAAACAGTAAATTGCAACATATTAAAGTCTTATTCAAAATCTTTTAAAGTTAATTTTCTATGACTTAATTTGAATAAACCTTATTTCAACTACTTTTGTGAAATATTTCATTCTAGGATTAACTAAGGCACATTTTTTTAAAATTGTGAGTTTATGGGAAAGTGTTCTGATATTTCTGATTTAGAAGTAAATTCATAAAGCATAATTTCTGAGATGGTTCCTGCCTATATCATAAGTGACTAGCCAATATTGTACAAAGGCATCTGACATGATACTCAAATACTGAATACACAAGCATCAATGTCAAAATTATACTATATATGTATATATGTGTATATACAATGCAATATGCAACACAACCTAAATACATTGAGTAGTGAGTTCATTGACATTGCAAAGTTAGCCTACCATAATTATCAATACTGATTATTACACACAGAATTCACATTTAAGAATCTACCTAATATCTTCTTCCCTTTTAATACACCCTTTTGAATTCAAGACTGAGACATTTTCAAAATGGTCCTATAGGCCAGATTAACACTAGTATGCAGGCTCCCCTAGTACAACAACGGAGGTGATCCAAGATCAGTTATTAAATCCACTTTCAGAAATGGGCCTAGTTTACATAAACATATTCAAGTAAAACTTCCCTTCCTGCTTTAACTCCCCACTGCAACCAGTCTGGATGTAATGAATATCTTACCATACAGGAACTTGATAAGAATAAGGATGTTAGCAAATTTGAACTTGAAATTTCTTTTTTCAAATATCCTTTCAGCTGAAAACTAAATATGACCCAGAACTTCACCTTTGAACCAGAAGACTGATTCCTGAAGATGTAGAGAAAAATGTTTATCTCAAAGATATTATAAGTTTATATTTAGACAGAAGTGCATTTTAATTTGATCAAGTAGGGATTTATGAAATTAAGCAACAGACCAAATTAGACTGACAAGACAATTAAATGAAGCATCAAGGAATTACCTGAAAAATAAATTTACATGACAGATATGTTATTTTTACATTCATGTGGACGAACTGTCTTTTAAGCAAAGCAGCCGTAATGAGCAGCTGATATGTGAAATGGAAATTCTTAAGTGCTTCTTCCAACATGTTGCCACATTAATTAGAATGCTTTCCACATCCTAACAATTTAGTCAGGACAGATGACATCAAAACATAAGATTAACTACTGACTGTGATTTAGATAATAAAAGTCTCATTTGAAGTTAGAAAAAAAAATGACCAAGGAAAATTGAGAATTGCAATACAGTAAAATCAAATCTCTGTAAGATTTTAAGAAAAACAGGTAATGATTTTGAATTATGAATTTCTATGCTCAAAAATTAAATAAATAATTTACCTCCTAAAGTAAATATTGTCCTAAACTTATATGTGTATATACACACACACACACGTATACACATATATATGTATGTATGTATGTATGTATGCCAAAATACTTTCCAAAGTACAAGGTTTTATGTGGTCTTCTTTAGCACCTGTATTCTGCTGACATTTTGTTGCAGAATAAATTTGGGAATGTATATTATTAATAACGCAGTGATACAACTATGACACACAATTTTTTGGTTAAGAAAGGATTAGGTTCCAATACATGCATTGAAAATGTCAAAAGAGTAGTGGTTTAAGTAAAGCAGATGTTGTCTTTCTCCTTCATAAATCAAAGTCTTCAATATCCTTGCTGTCCTCTTGATTCTGTGGGGTCTTTTTCAAAGACAACAATCCAGGAGATGTGTAGTTTACATAACTGCATGGATATTACCAGCAGTGAGAATAAGAGAAGAGAAAAAAATTGCCCATCTCACTGAAACTCAGCTCCTTTGCCTTTCTCTAAACATTCTTGACACACATAGTTGCATCCCACCAGCTAGAATTCAGTCACATGTCACACCTAGTTATTGGAAATCTTGGAAACGTGGTCTTTTAGCTGCTCCGTTTTGCTGAAATGGAAGTTCTAACCTTAAAAACATCAGGCAATGGATATTAGGTGGAAAATTATAGCGTATGATATGGGTCCCACGTGGAACCTATTTTGTCTTATTTTAGTACCTCCTAACTTTGCAAAACCTCTTAGGTCTTCTCTTAGGTCAGGGATGCCGTTGCTCATACAACACGAAAGTCACCTAGAGAAACTTCTACAAGAATGGTGGGGACTGTTAGGTTGGTTTTACCCAATCTAAGCATTAAATTTATGATGGTATTTTACAGGTATCATATGCTCTGTCAAATTACATATATAAAAAGAGTCTTCAAGTTATTAATTCTTTTTTTATATTTATTTATAGTTTTTATGAAGATTAAAATTGATTGATTCGGTGGAGCATGACTTTCCTGGACTGAAGCTCTAATCCTACAAACAATGTCTGATAACAAACAACGTCTGATCGGACCCTGTAGGTGGACGGTGACTAGTAGTAGCACTGTTGGTGCCTATTCTTTGATTTTAGTTTCCCTCCCTGATATATACTTGGATTTCCTATTCTGTGTTCAGGCCTTTACTACTAGATGCTACTTATTCTGGTTTTGTCCATGCAATAGTGTTATTTGGCACCGAAAGCTCTGTAATTTCTCCGGAGTGACTGGTTTCACTCTCAATCCTTAAACCCTAACATGAGCACTGTCTACATTCTGGCTACAGGAATAAAATCTCCCAGCTCTGTGACTATACATATTCTCTCCGTCATCCATTAGAAATATCTCATTTTTTTTTAACCTAGATTAGTGCCTTAAGGCTCAAAACTTGAATGGAATAGGGATGCCCCATTTATAATGTGTTGATAATTCAATTACAAGCCACAAAGATAGGAGGAGTTTGGATCACTGAATTTCAAGTACCATGTGGTTTATATTTGGGTCACGAACTACCCAAACTTTTTATTTTGTGAGTTTACTCTAGATCAAGAGGGCTTTCCCATTTTAATTATTATTGTTTTCAGAAGAAATCCTAACTACTCTTCAAAGAATAAAGTAAAACCATTAAAGATAAAGAAAAAATTTAAGTAATTCTGAATGAAGCTTATTATACAAATTCAGGACCAAAGCACATCTTTAATACCAGGGCAGTGGACCGGTGATTACAGTAGGCTGAAAAAAGGATCCACAAAAGATATCCACACCCTGACCCCTGCAACCTGTGAATATTACATTTCATGACA
The DNA here is from genome assembly GCA_004026905.1 of Hystrix cristata. Lineage (NCBI taxonomy): Eukaryota > Metazoa > Chordata > Mammalia > Rodentia > Hystricidae > Hystrix > Hystrix cristata. Next base: position 12,717 of record PVJO010017068.1, on the reverse strand, counting down.
GTGTTTTTGCAGGTGGGATTAAATTAAGGTGCTTGACATGGGGAATCATCCAAGTGGGCCCTTCATGCAACGATAGGTGTCCTCCAAGAATGAGCCAAGAGATTTGGTGCACACAGAAGAGAGGGTAACCAAAGACGATGGTAAAGAATGGATGGATGGTTCCACAGCTCAGCAATACCAGCAGCAACCAGAGACTAAAATAAATGATATAGTCTTCCCTGGAGGTTTGGGTTGCAGTGTGGCTCTTCCGTTACCCAATTTTGACCAGAGAATGCAAATTTTAGATTTCTGGTCTATCGAACAGTCGGAAAGTAAATTTCTGTTGTTTTAAGTCACTTGATTTGTGGTACTGTGTCACAGTATCCACAAGAATCTAATACTGTAATTTTAATCAGATAAAGTCCTAATTTTTGTTTTTCAATATGAATTTCCTTTTTGCAATGTACTTGGAAAAACAGAATTCTCCAACTGAATTTCAGAAATTGATGCCAACCATACAAATTAAGGGAAACTGTAAGAGGTTATTGGTAGCCTATGCTAAGTGTCAAGTTTGGCGAAAGACAACTGGCAAGAAATGAATGAGCCAGAGATAGCAGGCCCTTTCTGCAAAGATTGTACCGAGATACAGTAACGGATAAAACAATAACTATGGTATGATACGCTATTGAATAACAAGGACTCACTCATTTAAGATTGTGTAGTCAGGTGCAACCATCAGAAGAGATGATAGTATTTAAATTAAGACCTAAAATAGCAGTAACTCATTTATATTATGAATAATAAATATAATCTGATTCTGTGTTGCAATATAATAATGGCTTGTAAAATTAGGAGAAAGAAGTCCCAGCGTGCCAATACACGATAGTATGATGATGGCAATAATGTAGTGTAAATTTAAAAAAGCAGAAGGAAATATTTGAAAGTTTCCATCATAAATAAATGAAATCTTTGAGGAGACAGATATCTTTAACATCATATAAATGGTGCACAATGCATACATGTATTAAAATGTATAGTCATTATATTTTTATGAGCAGAAAAAAATGGAAGAATATAAAAAGAAAGTAAAATGCATAAGTGCATATGTACGTTTGACTTGCTCATGGATAAAAGAAACCATTGTTGCCTAAATTTTGCTGTGCTACACATATTAGATGGCTTTTAGTAAAAATTATTAATAGAGAAAAGCAAAGCTATACGATAACAGTAGGGGTAATTATTATTTTATAAAACTCTCAATTTAATTTTGCACATAAACATGTACACACAGGGGAGCCATGGTATAAAAATCTGTTTTACTACGGATGACTGGCACGAAAGTTTAAAAGATGGCCTTTCAGGTAGAGGAAATAGTAGGCATAGTGTTTCTAAAGAAGAAAAGAGTATGAAATATCATGGAGCTACAGAAGTTTGTGAGTCCCGCCTTAGTGAGCTGAGCGCTGGGTGGGACTCGGGTGGAATGGGCAGGTGTGCTGAGCAAGTGTCTGGCCCTCGGGATGGAGAGGTTGGTGGGGGCTGTGAATACGTGGTGGACGGGTCATGTCACGAGTTTTGGTTTTATTTTAGAACAATGGGAAACTACTAGACGTTGTTAGTCTGGTTTTCTTCTACATATGTTTAGTCAAACATCACATACAACAAACAGGGAAAAGATAATGGTGGTGTGCACCACAGATTATGATGGTAATGAGAATGGAAAGTGCATCCTGTTAATGGGGAAGAGACAGGAAAATGTACACTGAGGTAATGCCAATAATAAAATATTGTAACTGATTAGGAATTAATTTCAGTTTCTTCATATCTTCTGCATTTTATAGCTCTAATCATATTCACCCAGGATTTGCATAAAACATGTAACTATTTTGAAAATTTAATTTACCTTCTTGTTTTGACTCAGCATATCCTATCTTGGATCACTTACTGTTTTTATTTTGTATTCATTCAATTTTCTTTTTGGTTTTATGGAAAATAAAGACCAAAAAATTAGTTAAATTGTAGAGCAAATGAGACTGGGGCAAAAAGATCACAAGTTCAGCCCAGCCTGGGCAACTTAATAACTTAGTGAAACACTGTCTCAAAATTAGTAACTTTGAAACACCGTCTCAAAATTTTAAGAAAGGGAGGGGCTGGGGCGCTCATGCTAAAACCTTGGGTTCAATCCCCAGTAGTGCAAAATAAACAAACTAACTAGCTAATTTAATGCAGTAAAACTGTTGTCTTTCTGAAGGGCATTGTGCAATTGTAATATTTAGTTTCAGAATTTTCGCTCCCTAAAACTGTTAGCTATAGGCAGCCATTAGCTAGGTGTTTCCAGAACTGATGCTAACCCTGCAGTTACAATGTTCGTACTGCACACCCCTGTTATTAAATACACAATAGATCACTAAGTGAAAATTCTCTGTTGATAACTCTCTTGAATTTGCTTTTATTTTTTATTTTTCACTAAAGCATATCTTTTGTGTTTTTCCCAACCAGAACAGGTGTAACTTTCTCTGTAAAAGAATCTAAGTCTGTAAAGGAATCAAAGGCCGTTGAGTTCTGAGTAAATTAGAATCTCATTTCAGTGTATTACTCCCTTTTTAGTGTCTTTAACAGACCAAAAAGCACGTTTTCCCCTTAATTCTTCTCCAACATATGCAAAAATCAGGGGCAAAGAAATTACTAGGAAGTTTGAAATGTACAAACTGCTTTATAGTTTCTCTTCCTATCCCAAACCAGCTCTTCTCTGGGCCACATATAAGGGGACCTTTGAATAGGAACATGTTATTTACTGGTCATGACTTCTTTCCACACGTGTATGCATCCTGCTTACTCAGCAAATCCACACAAGCCCTCAAATGCTCTGCAAGGGGAAAGCCAGCCCCACGCCTCACCCATTTCATTCCATAGCATGGTATTCTATTCCATTAAGGAAGCTGGGTTGACAAGGTTTACCTTATGCACTGGGGTAACAGAAATATTTTTGTGCATGAAATTTAAAAGCCTTGCATATAAGTGTTTTCCTTACATATATCCCAAATACTGTATAGAGTCTGTCCAAAATTGTTTAACCTTTCTTGAAGTGAAAAATCCCATTATTCTAGAGCTTTATGGGTTTTGACAATTTCATATCTCTCTAAATTTTCACCTTATAATTTTACAAGCATAGTAGCAGAGAAAAATTTTAGCCACCGTATCAGCCACAGGAAAAATTGATAATCCAGGTGCTATACATATCGCTTAGATTAATGGAAGAAATATTTTTTAGTCCCACCTACAGTTCATTTTATCACAGGTAAAATATCATCTGAGTGAAGAATGAACAACAATTGTTAACATGAGCACATGTAAATAACTCCAGAGTTAATCTAAGGACACTCCTAAATCTTGGTGCTCAATGAGGCAAAAGCCACCACACACAGACAATAGTCAACTCAGGCCCCTTGTCATCTAATTCAGTAACTTCTGCTTTTTACAATTCAGTACAGAAAAATTCATTACTTTGGGTTTTAATGCATAATATATTTTATTCTTTATCCATAAACAACAACAAAACAATACAGGAGTCAGGATATGGTGAGCAAAGAAATCACTTTACTGAGTGCTGCCTATATAATTTTTTTTTCTTTTTACTCCCTGCTTCTTTATTATGGAGAGAACTTCCTTATATCAACATGAACTATCTGGAAGAAGTGATTAATCTTATTTCCAGTTGTTACAGTAATACGCTTGTTCAGAAGCTTGTATTATGTTCTGCCTTCAAATTTCATTAATTGCTTTTTTCCTAGACATAAATCCCTGCTATTTTACATTTTTAAAAATACAAATTTCTCTAATGAAACTTACAAAGAGGCAGCTCCTCCAGTCTCAGTTTTGTGAGCCAAGACTGGCACCTACTGGCAAAATAAATTTAGTTCACAGCTGGAATAAAATTTTGCAATTTCATGTGGCCGTGTGTTGTTTTGTGAGCTATTGTGATATTGCTTTTATTTAATAACAAAAATTTAAAAATGATAAAATATCACTAACTATACTCATATTATCTAAGTTACATGTGAAAGATAAAAGCAAGATAATGCCCACCAAGTTTAAGAAATTTAGTAAATCTACAAACTAGTATTTCGGCTTCAAAACAAATTAGAAGCAATTTGTAAGGATTCATCATTAAAATAAGGACTTTCCAAAGGATTAAATTAAAACCATGGATAAAGAACACAAGAAATCTTCAAATCATCCTAGAAACAGTTTGAAGTTAGCTATGTTATCAGACAAAGTAGTTGTGTCCCTCGTGTTTCTCAGACAAGACTAGATAAATGTCATTCAAAAATATGTTACCAGTGACTAATGTAGATAAATGTAGACAATGTCACTTAGCATTCTTGGTTTTGTCCTCCAAATATGTTCTTACCTATGTCCTCCAGATAAGCCTCCAAGGTCTAATTACCCAAACCCCAAAAGAACTCTTTTCATGCATTTCACAGGCAAGCCTTTTTACTCTCCAATCGGCCCTATACTTATCTATTCCACTTAAAATTTACCACTACCCTTATCAAAGTCACTATCTTCTCACCATGTTTTTAATTGGCCAATCTGCTTCCATAATATTGGATTTCTAATAATTCTATTATCAACAGAGAAAAGTCGTTTTTTTTTTTTTAATTTACTGAAAGAAATGGTTTCTCTATATACATACATCTAGCAGAATTTTCATCTTTCGTATCTGTGTATTTGTCATCACATTATACCAATTACAGTTTGCATTCCAAAAAAATTCCAGCATAATAACTTAGCTAAATCACATGTATATACATATACACACACAGTCTCAATTTAAACAATTAAAATACACACACACAAAAACACACACATATGCTTAACAGTCAACCACAGGATTAAACTTGTGATTAAATTGATTTTGTTCTTGATATATATACACAGTCTCAAGTTTTATAACATCTTAGCAGAGAAAATTCTTTTTATAATTGTGATTCCACAGATCTTTACTCCAGAAGTAATAAAGATTTACATGTTAATTATTTGTCTTCAACCTTTTTCATTAAGTAGTATACTACCTAAATTATAGCTGCCAAATACTACTCTGAAATTTCAGAGTACTTGTAACAGCTCATTGAAGTATAATTGACAGATGATAAACTGAGTATATTTAAAGTGCACATTTGATAAATGCTGACATGTTTAAACACCCATGAAATCACTACCAAAATCAAGATGATGAGCGTATTTCTAACTACCAAAATATTTTTCAAGCCTTTTTGTAATCTCTAATTCCAACCCCTTGCCACTTCCCCCAGCCCTACATGGAAAACCAATGAACTTTCTGTCATTATAGATTAGTTTGGATTTTCTAGGAGTTTCTATAAATGAAGTCACGTAAGTTTTGACTGACTTCTTCATTCAGAAAGTTTGAGAATCGTGCTTAGTGTAGTATGTGTTGATAGTCAATTAATTTTTGCTTTGGAGTAGTACTCCATTTTATGGAGTAAAACTATAGATTGTTTATCCATTCACTTGTTTTAGATATTTGGGTTGTAGTTTTTATAACATTCTATATTAAATATATTTGATTTCATTTTCCTTTCATAAAAATGTAGTAGTGAAATGTATGATCATACGGTATGTGTATATTGAATTTTTAAAGAAACTGCTAGACCATTTTCAAAACTTTTTCCACATGTCAGTTAACTGTCCATATGATCAAACTACTTAATTTTAGTTATTCTACTAAGTATGTAATAATATCGTGTTATTCCTTAATGATTAATGAATACCTTTTCTTGTACTTCTCATCTGTATACCTTTGGTGAAGACATTGCTCACTTATTTTGTCAACTGATTATTGTTTTTTTCATATTTAACTTGAAAAACATAATGTAGATATAAATATAAGTCTTTCATCATATGTATACATTGCAAACTTTTTTCCCTTAGTTTGAGGCTTTTCTTCACACTCTAGTAACAGTATCATTTGAAGAGCAGAAGGTATTTATTTTTGATAAATCATCATTTATAAGTTTGATCCTTTATAGTTCACGCCTCTGACGTCATAGGCAAATGTTGCCACCCAACAAAATGTACGAAAGTTTTATCACTCTTATTGTTATTCCCAAGGTTTTATAGTTTTAAGACTATCCTTTACATGTTTAATTTATATTTACAATGAAGTAGAGTCTTCTAATTATTTATTTAAAGTTATTTTAGTTTCCCTACATCCTTCATAGTTTCAAGTCCCACAAGAAAAAGTGGAATAAGATTTTTTAATCTCTTGATCAATTTAGGAAAGTTTGCTATCCTATACACTTTGACTCATGAGTATAATACAACTTTCCATTTATTCAGATCTTCTTTAACATCTTTCACAACTTTTTACAGTTTTAAGTGCTCAATTTTACACATATTTTGTCAAGTCTATCTCTAGGTATTTCATATTTTTTATATAATCATGAATGGTGTTATGTTTAAAATTTTAATTTGTGATTTTTCATTGCTAATGTACAGAAATATAATTCATTTCTTTTTTGGGGGGATGCTGAGGATCGAACTCAGGACTTTGTGCTTGCCAGGCAAGCGCTCTACCACTTGCGCTAACTCCAACCCCAGTTCACTTCTTTTTTATTGATGTGTTCTGAAATCTTGCTAAAATAGCTTCTTAGTTACAATATCTATTCGTAGATTTGATCAAAGTTGTCATACATGCTGTCATGTGTTCTCATAATCAATTTGCTCTTTTCTCTTTCCAATCAGCATCTTTTATTTCTTTTTTCTTCCCTTTAATGCATGAGTTAGATCCTCCAGCAGAAGAGAGTGATGAAAATAGACTTCCTTTTCTTATTTCTTGTCTTGGGAGAAAAAGACTTATTCTTTCCAAATACACTCATAATCCCTGATGAGGAACACAACATTCTTCAATAAGGGGGACGTTAGCTGTTGTAGTGTTGAAAATATTTGCTTTTCCTCCCAATTTGTTGCATCATGTTTATCAAGAATGGAAAACCGACTTTGCCAAAAGTTCTTTATGCATCTGCATATTGATCCTTTTTTTAAATTTTATTTTATAGATCATTAATGAAAGGAATCATGTTTACTGATTTCCAAATGTTCAATCAAACTTTTAATTCTGGGGTAAATCTCTCCTGATTCTGACTACACGCACTGCTGGATTTTGTTAACATTCTGAAGACACAGATTCCTAAAGAATATTGTGCCTACACTTTGTTTTTACTTAAAGTTCCATCTATGTTTGACATCAAGGCCTCAGACTGGACTCAGGAAAAGGGTTTCAACTTCCTGGAAAAGCTTTCACTGAGTTGACATCATCTCTTTCTTCGACATGTGCAGGAATTCACCAGTGAAACCACTTGAGTGTGCTTGTGGGAAGAGTAACCACAAATCCTCCTTTCTGGTGAGGCTCAGGAGATAGAGACAGTCACCTGCTTATCTCCAAGTAGGCTTTGCTTACTCGGGGCTTTTCAAAATATTTTTTTTTATTTTAGGTAAAATTTCAAATGAAGATATTCAAACTTTTCTCTTCACTGCCTTTTTAATGTAATTTGTTTTTATGTTTCTTACTCCTGAATTGGAAAGTTTCGCTCCTTTTTCTGATTCGTTTGCCTAGGAGTTTAATAATTTTATTGATCCAAAAGTAACAATTTAAACTTTCATTAGTTTCCTTGACTGACTTCATTCATTTTTTTGTACTATTCTGTCTTTGGTATTTCCTTTCTTCTGCTTCAGTTAATTTGCTCTTGTATAATAGTTTCTTATAGTGAAAACTGAGGTTATTGATTTCAGACCTTTCTTCTTTTCAAATATAGGAATTTGTTCCTATAAATTTTCTCTAAATAACTGCTTCAGAGATGCACAACACATCCAGCCAGATTGTGTTTTGTTTCCTTTCACAATTCCCTATAATTTTGTTCTGGGTTTCATCTCTGAAGCAAGTCTTAATTAAAAATGATTTATTTGGTTTCCAAATATTTGGGAACTGTGCACAAATGTTTCTTATATTAATTTGTAATTAAATTACTTTCTGAACAAAGGACATACTTTTATTGATTTGAATCCTTTTAAATTTATTGAGACTTTTTCATGGCTCATGATGTGATGTATCCTGGTAGCCAGTGTGCACTTGAAAATAATGTAAAATCTGCTGTTGTGAAGTGAAGTGTGTACACGTGTCAAGCCAGGCTGATTAATAGTGCTGTTCACACCCTCTATGCTCATACTGATCTTCTGTCTACTTGTTCTATGACTTTTGGAGAGGTATTGAAATCTCTGACTATAATTGTGGTTTATTCTATTTCATTTCACCATTCTAATAGTTTTTTATATCTCTGAATTAGCTGAATGAAACTTTATAAATATTATGTCTCTCCATTTTTTAATGACCTTGTATTTCTTTCTCCCTTTGCCTCTTTTTTGGTTCCTTCCTATTCAATGAAATTTCTATGATTCAACTTTATCTTCTTTTTGGATGATATATGTAATTTTGGTGTTTTCTTATTTCTTATTTCAGTTGTTGTTCTACCGTTATGTATACTATGAAATTATGCAATCATAATATGCAATATTAAGTTATATACTATCATATACTAATCTCAAAAAGTATACATCCATTTCTTCTTGACAATGTTATTCTAAACCTGCCCTGGTAAAGTTATGGACATTACAGATTTAAAATAATAAAAAATGACTATGGTTACTGGCATTAATTAGATCAATTTTATGGCCTACCCAGGCCAGAAGCAGGCTCCTGAAACAGTAAGACTCTTAGGAGATAAGGATCCCACAACCTCCCCAAAATCAGATCTATACCATTCATTCAAGTAAAAAAAAATATATAAACTTTATTTTATTTACTTATGAGAAAACTTTTCTGACGTACATACTTGTTCATTAAGTAATATTTAGAAAGTGGTAAATACTGATCAAAATATTTATATATTACATTTAGAGATTCCAAGAGAGAATATATACTTGATCATTTATGCTACACATACTGAAATTGTTAAACAGCTAAATTTATAAATTATGTGGCAATAATAAGGTTTCTCTGCTCTCCAGATTAACCTACTAATTGTGATTGTATGAATAATCCTCCAGTGAAATATCCTGGGTGAGTTTTAAACTGATATTAGATTCACAGACAGACACATGTAAAATTACTTTTTGCGTTCAGTTTTCATTATTTCAATACATAGAGTAAAAAGGTCAAGCTCCAGGTACAACTTGATTCTGACTATGATATATTCTACCAAACTCTCCAGCATTCCAAGTAGAAGATGAATTAAAACAAGAGATACTTATGAATTATGTCTTCATATCACACTTCAATACTGTACTTATGTGAATTTTAGTTGTTTTATGTGACAGAAACTTTCCTTGAGTTGATAGTTTTCCAACAAAAAAGCAACCATTTTAAAAAAGCAACTCTCCACAGTCCTCTAGCTTCTTCACACCCTAGTATCTCTGCACAGCCTCTTTCCTGATCTTGCTGTACGCTTTAGGGAGGCAATGACATCTAGCTGCGTGCCATTGTGATAGGCTCTGCCCCCAGCACAGTGTCTGGTGTGTGACCAGTACTTGGTATGAACTGTGGAAGAATGAGAGATTAAGGGCCAGAAGAGTTGGAAAAGAAAAATGAGGGGTATTCTCATGTGACAGACAGAATATATAGAGGCAAAGAGTAAGAGAAGAGCATATTGTAATTAAACCTTTTTCATGAAGCTCTGTAGAACAAAGAAAAATCGTATAATAGAATGAAATACTCTAAGAATGGGGCAGCAGAGGGTGTGAAGACCCTGATAGAGCTAACCAGAGAAGGACCACTTTACTGGAGAAGCTTTAGAGAAATATTGAAGACAAATCATGTAAGGATTCAAAGAGTAGATATGCATTTTGGAAAGCTCATGTGAGTAGAAATAAGAGATTAACATGACTCGATATTTTTAAGGTATTTTTATATCTAAGGGTTGGCTCTTTTTCCTTTAGTTATTGCTTTCATAACAAGATATTAAATTATTTTATAGAGAATGATTAAAATATTTGCTCCTCTTGATTCAACTTTATGAGAGCATGGCTTGCTAAAATGTTATACGTTCAGTAATAAACAAAACAGGTGTTCCTCCAACAAAGCTTGCAAGCCAAGCAGTTGGCCTAATAATCTATGATCCACCATGTTATTTTCCTTCTGAGTTTATATGCAATTCTTTTTGTACCAGGTAGTACTTAAAATGTATTGCCAAATGATGACAACAACTATTTTTCTTCTCTTTTCAGTGATTGTTCCCTTATTTTATTAGTCAGCAATGTCATTTCTGATTTTTTAAGTAAGACTTTCTGGCTATGTTTTTTAAAATCTTGTATCCAGAAAGCCTCTGGCACTGAAAATTAAATGTGTCCAGGAATGTGACTGAGCCATGAAGATGTGAACAAATGATGACCTATCAGATTGAATCTCTCTGTAGAAACTGCTCAGAAGAACCAGATTTAATTACAGGCACCCTGTAAAATAGTGCTGTACTTTCCACTCCAGGCGGCCATCAAGTCTAGGATAAGTCCTCGAGTATTTTTCTTAGCCAATTAATACATGACACCATAAATAACATGGATTTGCTATTCTTTATTTAAAGAAACGAGGGCAGTGTTACTAAATGAAAAAATGTGATGAATATCTGCAACTAGGATTAGTTCTCCATTCAGAATTCTCCACAATTATTTCAAACATAAAAGGTGACCCTATGACTTGCAAAAACTTCTTTCACAATCAAAACTTTTGTCATACATGGAAATGTGCATATTGTGCTCATGGATAGTTGCAGAAAATATTTCTAAAATTATGATGCATTATTTGGTGAATGACACAAATATGTAAGTTTCTATATGTTAAATCATTACTAATAAGCTCAAATTCCTGTATAAACCATTTTTCATTTACGTCTTTAGAGGAGTTAGAATTTGCACTGCATCCCTTCCAAGGGACTTGTAAATGAGTGAAAGTGAATATATAAATTGTGTTTTTATTAAATATCATAAGTACAGGTCCTATTACCAGCAAGCTTCACATTTTCTCTTTTCTAAAATGGCATTTGAAAACTGGTTGCTTCAAACTCAGAGAATTTTCTCATAGGCAAGAAAATTAATATTTGTGATAAGTACTTAAGATCTCACAGGTCCTATTTATTACATATTCTGCAGTCCACTCATATTAGTAATTGCGGTAAAATCGAATTGACAGATATTATGCCAGCTGTGGAGTGGTTTATGTCTCTCTCTATGAATTACCAATAAAATGTAGAATGGAAATTGACGCAAAATGTGAGAATAAATCACATCAATTCCAGGATACATTGTGAAAATTTTAAGTTCTTTTTATTCCATTTAATTGACGATGTTTGTGCATGTATGTAGGATAAAATATAATGCTTTGGTCTATGCATTCAGTGTAGAAAGAGTCACTCAAGCTAATCATATTGCCAAGTTATTTTTGTGGTAAAACTATTAAAAATCTTTTAGTCATTTTGAAATATACAATATTTTCTTATTGCCTCTGGCCACTGTGGAATTCAAAGGGATCACTAAAGCTTGTTCTTCCATTCTGATTAAAACTTCTACCCTTCGATCAGTATATTTCCTCCTTCTCCATCTCTTGTCTCACCTGTCTACGTGCTGTCTAAACTAAATTCAGAGTAAAGAAGGAGGGGTAATAAATTATTTTCTTTGATTTTTTTCTTAGTGTTCAACTAACTTAGGAAAAATGTTCCAAGGGCTTATCTATACCCAAATCTTTCTATCTCCAGCTTCACAGTGCATCACTGAACCTATCCAAAATATCTCAGAAATGGGAAAAACCTCCCTCCTAAAGATTCAAATAAAAGTACTAACAATCTGAGAACAAAAGTATTTCTAAGGTGGATAATAAAAGAGTGACTAGTCCTTTCTTTTCTACGTAACACTTTTTGCAAAGTTTTACAACAACAACAACAACAAAAAAAAAAAAACAATAGAAAACTGGGCAAAAGACATGATTCTAAAAAAAATTAAATAAAAAATAAGTCTTATGTACCAACTCCCCACAAGGAACACAATAATTATGTGCTGCAAACACGTATTCATATAAAAACTGAAAAAAAAGCTCATGTTCATTTGAAAATATACTTAACACTTCAAAACAAGTGAGTTAAAGCAGTATGAGGAATTATTTTATCTATTGTGTTCAATAACAACCCACATTATAACGTATTCAGTTTTGTCAAAGGCATGGAAAATCAAGAGATCTTATTAACAGTTGTGGGAAGTTAGAGGAAGCAAGGTGTACAGAGAGTAATTTACCAAATCCGTCAGGACATAAAATCCACAAACTTACTTGTTCAGTGATTCTACTTGTAAGAATTTAGGATACATGGTTCTTTAGACCTGTAATCACAGCAAAAGAAAGCAGACATACAGATTTTGCTGTTCATTTTAAAATACTGTCTAAGTAACCAGAGGAATCTATTAATCTATAAATGGTGGTGACTATAAATAAGTTATACATCATAAATATAACATACACCAATGAAAGAAAAACGAGTCCATGTGCCAATATAAAACAATATGAAAACACTGTGTAACCTGGTCTCATTTGGATCAAAAATGTTAGAAATGGATAGATATCCAAAACTTTTCATGGATGCCACTGTAGAAAAAATTTGTAGCTCTAAGTTGAAAATAATACTCCTT